>CAJHQQ010003880.1:0-36464 GCA_905132885.1 Moricandia moricandioides | reverse complement strand
TGATCATGTACCGGATCACTAAGGAGGACAAGGAGGAGAGTCTAGATGAGCCACATGAAGCCACAATGCATCAACCACTTGATGAGGATGCTCTAGCCATTCCTGAAGGTCCCATGACTCGTTCCAGAGTCAAGAAGCTTAAGGAGAATGTTGTTGGATTACTCACTTCACATCCACAACAAGAAGGTCTTGGACAAGGTTTGATCCGAGATGTCTTGATCACCATTCAAGCCATCTCTACACCAAACTGAGTTAGTGTCTAGGCAGACATGGGGTGCGTGCTCTTTTCCTTGCTTTTGGTTTTGTCCCACGAGGTTTTCCAGGAGGAAGGTTTTTAACGAGGCCACAACTTGTCTACATATCACCTAAGTGCTATTCTCGGTCCAAGACTAATAGAAGTTGCATTTTATTTCATTTTAAACTTATAGACTATAGTTTTAGTTCTTTCCTTTTTTTGATTCATGTCGAAACCCTAGAGGATTTATCTCTGGTTTCTTATTTAAAGGGTTCTCTACACCCTTTTGTAATCATCCAACCTTTTCAATACAAGTATCATTCATCTTATACGGCTCTCTCTCTCTAAAAGAAGTGTGCCGAGTTCTGGTGTGTCATATCCAGAGACTTAAGGGTGTTTAGTTTGGTGTGTCATATCCAAATCATTCATCTAGGAGTATCAAGAGATCATTCATCCCTCTTGTGTCACCATTCAATCCACACGCCTTGAAGAACTTGAGTCTTTGATTAGTTCTTGCAAGGATCTATCCATTCCCATCAACCAAAGAGCATCCTAGGGACGCATCAACTACTGGGTATTGTACCTTCATTGGAGGCAATTTGGTGACTTGGAAAACCAAGAAGCAGAAAGTGGTTTCATGTTCAAGTGCTGAAGCAGAGTATAGAGCTATGAGGAAGCTTACAAGCGAGTTGACTTGGATCAAGGGGCTGCTTAATGACTTGGGGATTGAGACTACAACACCAATCACTATGCACTGTGATAACCAGGCTGCAATTCACATTGCCAGCAATTCAGTATTCCATGAGAGGACTAAACACATTGAAGTAGATTGCCACAAGGTGAGACAAGCTGTGGAGCAGAAGATCATCCTTCCTTGTTACACTAGAAGTGAAGATCAGTTGGCTGACATTTTCACAAAGGCAGCAAGTACTAAGGTTTGCGAGTTCATTCATTCTAAACTTGGACTCGTAGATCTGTCATCACACTGATTCCCTTTGCCATGGAGTGTTCTACTCTTTTTCCTTGGTCTGGTTTTTATCCCATGTGGTTTTGCCAAACTAAAGGTTTTAATGAGGGAATGCTTCATGGTCTCCAAGCTTGATCAGTTCCTAGGATCAAGCTTGAGGGGGGAGTGTTGACATGAAGACATTAAGAGATAAAATACAATACAATCAGAAGAATAAGAAGAAGTGTTTAAGTGAAGCTTGTGGAACAAGGTTGTCCGTACAACCTTGCCCTAACTTGGTGTGCAAGACAAGAGGAAGTGCTAAATGGATCAGAACTGGTTACCTTAACCAGAAAACTTCATTCTGGTCACACCAAGACTATATGGACGTGGGAGACAACAAATAAGTCACATGTGAGCTGAAGAATTTGAATTTGAATTCTTGGGACCACTTCAGACCTGTCCCTTTCTCTGCTGCTGGCTGAGCCAATTTGGCAGTTTCTGATGTATTTGTTTATTATTTTCTCTTCTGTCTGCTTGCCTATTGTTTCCCTATTTATGGGTTGTTCCCATAAACACATTAAGCAAGGAAATAAGTTCCTCATATACTCTCTCTTCTCTCCACACGAAATTCTGCCTCTCTCTCTCATGTTCTTCATTTGTTCTTCATGTTCTTCAAGTAAAATCCCCAGATTCTCTAATTCTTTCAGCAAGAACTTAGAAGAACATCTAGATCATCTTAGGGCTGTCCTGAATGTTTTAAGGAATGAAAAGCTTTATGCCAACTTGAAGAAGTGCACCTTTTGCACGGATAACTTGGTTTTCCTAGGTTTTGTTGTGAGTGCAGATGGAGTTAAGGTCGATGAGGAGAAGATCAAAGCCATCAAAGACTGGCCGAGTCCAACCATAGTAGGAGAAGTGAGGAGTTTCCATGGGCTTGCTGGGTTTTATAGGCGATTTGTGAGAGACTTTAGCACCATTGCAGCCCCCTTGACTGAAGTGATAAAGAAGGATGTCGGATTCAAGTGGGGAGAAGCACAAAGAGAAGGCTTTCCAGAGCGTCAAAAGAGAAGCTTACTCAATCACCTCTCCTTATGCTTCCTGATTTTACTAAAAACATTTGAAATAGAATGTGATGCCTTCAGGAATTGGAATTGGTGCTGTGTTGATGAAGGATAGGAAACCTTATAGCATACTTCAGTGAGAAGCTTGGAGGAGCCACTCTCAACTATGCAACCTATGACAAAGAACTATATGCCTTGGTGAGGGCATTACAAACGTGGCAACACTACTTGTGGCCCAAGGAGTTTGTCATACACACTGATCATGAGTCCCTAAAGTATCTAAAAGGGCAGAGTAAGCTTAGCAAGAGACATGCAAGGTGGGTTGAGTTCATTGAGACCTTCCCATACGTGATCAAATATAAACAAGGTAAGGAGAATGTAGTTGCTGATGCATCTTGAAAGAGGGTAAATCAAGAGCTTCCGCATCTCTTGTGTCATACCATTCGATCCACCGCCTTGTTTCTTTGGAGTCTCACGTTCCATTGGAGTCAAGGATTATCCCTCACCAATTTCAGAGTGATCCTTGGGAGGTTCTCATCAATAGGTTTCTAAGATGGCACATTTCATAGCATGTCATAAGCCTGATGATGCATTGCATATAGCTAACTTGTTCTTTAAGGAGGTTGTACGTTTGCATGGCATGCCTAGAACCATAGTTTCTGATAGGGACACTAAGTTTCTTAGTTACTTTTGGAAGACACTTTGGTCTAAGTTAGGCACTAAGCTTTTGTTCTCTACTACATGTCATCCACAAACTGATGGGCAAACTGAGGTAGTTAATAGGACATTAGGAACACTCCTGCGTGCATTCATTAGAAAGAACTTAAGAACATGGGAGGAATACTTGCCACATTGTGAATTTGCATACAATCATGCTATGCATTCTGCTTCTAAGTATTCTCCATTTGAAATTGTTTATGGGTTCAATCCCACCTCTCCTTTGGATCTAATGCCTTTACCTGAGTGTGAAAGGACAAGTCTAGATGGCAAGAAGAAGGCCGAGTTGGTTCAACAGATTCATGAGAAGGCTAGACTAAACATTGAGCAGAAGACCAAGCTGTATGAGAAGCAAGCAAACAAGGGGAGACGTGTGAGGACCTTTGAAGTTGGTGACCAAGTTTGGTTGCACCTAAGGAAGGATAGGTTTCCCAACGAGAGGAAGGCCAAGCTGATGCCAAGGGTTGATGGACCCTTTGAGATCATCCACAAGATCAATGACAATGCCTACAAGCTTGATCTCCAAGGTAAGTACGATGTATCAAATAGCTTCAATGTCACTGACTTGGCTCCTTTTGTTGTAGATGGACCTGATTTGAGGACAAATCCTTTTCAAGAGGGAGGGGATGATGTGATCATGGACCGGATCACTAAGGAAGACAATGGGGAGAGTTTAGATGAGCAACATGAAGCCACAATGCATCAACCATTTGATGAGGATGCTCTAACCATTCATGAAGGTCCCATGACTCGTTCCAGAGTCAAGAAGCTTAAGGAGAATGTTGTTGGATTACTCACTTCACATCCACAACAAGAAGGTCTTGGACAAGGTTTGATCCGAGATGTCTTGATCACCATTCAAGCCATCTCTACACCAAACTGAGGTAGTGTCTAGGCAGACATGGAGTGCGTGCTCTTTTCCTTGCTTTTGGTTTTGTCCCACGAGGTTTTCTAGAAGGAAGGTTTTTAACGAGGCCACAACATGTCTACAAATCACCTAAGTGCTACACTCGGTCCAAGACTAATAGAAGTTACATGTTATTTCATTTTAAACTTTAGACTATAGTTTTTATTTCTTTCCTTTTTTGAATCATTGTCGAAACCCTAGAGGCATGTCTCTGGTTTCTTATTTAAAGGGTCCCTTATGCCCTATTGTACTCACGCAACCTTTTCTATTGAAGTCATTCATCTTTTGCGGCTCTCTCTCTCTCTCTCTAAAAGAAGTGTGTCGAGTCTGGTGTGTCATATCCAGAGCTTAAGGGTGATAAGTTTGGTGTGTAATATCCAAACCATTCATCTAGGAGTATCAAGAGTTCATTCATCCCTCTTGTGTCACCATTCAATCCACACGCCTTGAAGGACTTGAGTCTTTTGATTCGTTCTTGCAAGGATTATCCATTCCCATCAACCAAAGAGCATCCTAGGGACGCATCAATACTAATAAAACCAGAATGAATCACGATGTAAGAAGCTTGATTTGGACTCATAAATCAGTGTCGAATCACCCTGAAGTTGACTCAAGATCATAGGAGTTATGAAGAAGAAGTTATCCCACTTTTAACCGAAGTTATTCCAGTTTGTCCTGTTTGGAAATTTGACAATTTCTTCTTGATACTAATAAAACCAGAATGAATCACGATGTAAGAAGCTTGATTTGGACTCATTAACCAGTGTAGAATCACCCTGAAGTTGACTCAAGATCATAGGAGTTATGATGAAGAAGTTATCCCACTTTTAACCGAAGTGATTCCAGTTTGCCCTGTTTGGAAATTTGGCAATTTCTTCTTGATACTAATAAAACCAGAATGAATCACGATGTAAGAAGCTTGATTTGGACTCATTAATCAGTGTAGAATCACCCTGAAGTTGAAGCAAGATCATAGGAGTTATGATGAAGAAGTTATCCCACTTTTAACCGAAGTGATTCCAGTTTACCCTGTTTTGAGATTTGGCAATTTCTTCTTGATACAAATAAAACCAGAATGAATCACGATGTAAGAAGCTTGATTTGGACTCATTAATCAGTGTCGAATTACCTTGAAGTTGACTCAAGATCATTGGAGTTATGATGAAGAAGTTATCCCACTTTTAACCGAAGTGATTCCAGTTTGCCCTGTTTGGAGATTTGGCAATTTCTTCTTGATACAAATAAAACTAGAATGAATCACGATGTAAGAAGCTTGATTTGGACTCATAAATCAGTGTGGAATCACCTTGAAATTTACTCAAGATCATTGGAGTTATGATGAAGAAGTTATCCCACTTTTAACCGAAGTGATTCCAGTTTGCCCTGTTTGGAGATTTGGCAATTTCTTCTTGATACTATTAAAACCAGAATGAATCACGATGTAAGAAACTTGATTTGGACTCATAAATCAGTTTAGAATCATCCTGAAGTTGAATCAATATCATTGGAGTTATGATGAAGAAGTTATCCCACTTTTAACCCAAGTGAATCCAGTTTGTCCTGTTTGGAGATTTGGGAATTTATTCTTGATACTAATAAAACCAGAATGAATCACGATGTAAGAAGATTGATTTGGACTCATAATCAGTGTAGAATCACCCTGAAGTTGAAGCAAGATCATAGGAGTTATGATGAAGAAGTTATCCCACTTTTAACCGAAGTGATTCCAGTTTAGCCTGTTTGGAGATTTGGCAATTTCTTCTTGATACTAATAAAACCAGAATGAATCACGATGTAAGAAGCTTGATTTGGACTCATAAATCAGTGTCGAATCACCCTGAAGTTGACTCAAGATCATTGGAGTTATGATGAAGAAGTTATCCCACTTTTAACCGAAGTGATTCCAGTTTGCCCTGTTTGGAGATTTGGCAATTTCTTCTTGATAAATAAAACTAGAATGAATCACGATGTAAGAAGCTTGATTTGGACTCATAAATCAGTGTCGAATCACCTTGAAGTTTACTCAAGATCATTGGAGTTATGATGAAGAAGTTATCCCACTTTTAACCGAAGTGATTCCAGTTTGCCTTGTTTGGAGATTTGGCAATTTCTTCTTGATACTATAAAACCAGAATGAATCACGATGTAAGAAACTTGATTTGGACTCATAAATCAGTTTAGAATCATCCTGAAGTTGAATCAATATCATTGGAGTTATGATGAAGAAGTTAACCCAATTTTAACCGAAGTGAATCCAGTTTGTCCTGTTTGGAGATTTAGGAATTTATTCTTGATACTAATAAAACCAGAATGAATCACGATGTAAGAAGATTGATTTGGACTCATTAATCAGTGTAGAATCACCCTGAAGTTGATTCAATATCATTAGAGTTATGATGAAGAAGTTATCCCACTTTTAACCGAAGTGATTCCAGTTTGCCCTGTTTGGAGATTTGGCAATTTCTTCTTGATACTAATAAAACCAGAATGAATCACGATGTAAGAAGCTTGATTTGGACTCATAAATCAGTGTCGAATCACCCTGAAGTTAACTCAAGATCATAAGAGTTATGATGAAGAAGTTATCCCACTTTTAACTGAAGTGATTCCAGTTTGCCTTGTTTGGAGATTTGGCAATTTCTTCTAGATACTAATAAAACCAGAATGAATCACGATGTAAGAAGCTTGATTTGGACTCATCAATCAGTGTCGAATCACCCTGAAGTTGACTCAAGATCATAGGAGTTATGAAGAAGAAGTTATCCCACTATTAACCGAAGTGATTCCAGTTTGCGCTGTTTGGAGAGTTGGCAATTTATTCTTGATACTAATAAAATCAGAATGAATCACGATGTAAGAATCTTGATTTGGACTCATTAATCAGTTTAGAATCATCCTGAAGTTGACTCAAGATCATAGGAGTTATGATGAAGAAGTTATCCCACTTTTAACCGAAGTGATTCCAGTTTGCCCTGTTTGGAGATTTGGCAATTTCTTCTTGATACTAATAAAACCAGAATGAATCACGATGTAAGAAACTTGATTTGGACTCATAAATCAGTTTAGAATCATCCTGAAGTTGAATCAATATCATTGGAGTTATGATGAAGAAGTTATCCCACTTTTAACCGAAGTGAATCCAGTTTTTCCTGTTTGGAGATTTGGTAATTTCTTCTTGTTGAAAGAGAGCAAGCACACACCTCTTCTTTGATATTGGGCTGTAGAGCTGAGAAGGAGAATGAGTCCAAGAGGAGAAAGCTGAGTGATCCATTGGGCTGTAACCAAGAGAGGAGTAAAGAGACTGAAGAGAATGAAGCCCAGGACGTGGCCCAACACTCAGATAGCATGCAAGCAAGCAAGCAGGTCAAGAAAGTCAAAAACAGTGGCTAGATATTTTCTGCTCAGAATGCACCTCTGGTTTTCATCATTAGCCCATGGTTTTGGCAACTGGTTTTACCTGTAGTTTTATCTATATAATTAAGTTGTAAAAGAGTTAAGAATGTAACAAGAAAAAAGAATTAATCAAAAATACTTCTGCTCTTTCAGTTTGCTTACTAAAAACAGATTGCATACTCAGTTTGATCTGAAACTTGTTTGATCATTTAAACGAGTTTTACTCTTTTCCACTCAAATCTTCATGGTATCAGAGCAGTGTTAGCTCTTGAAGACCAGTTTGCTGCGAAAATCAAATACTCAAAACACTTTCTACTCTGTTTTTACTCTGTTTTTCTAAGATGGAAAATCAGAAGCAAATCATAATACCAGTTGTACTCAAAGGAGACAACTACTTGTTGTGGTCAAGAATCACCAAAACTGCCTTGAGGAGCCGAGGCTTGTGGGAGCATATTGAAGGCACTCAAGATAAGTCCAAGGGTAAAGAGAAGGCTGGAGAAGAAACCAGCCAAGATGAGTCCAAATGGACACAAGATGATCAGCTTGTTTTAGCAGTTCTACAAAGCTCACTAGAACCAGCTATACTTGCTGCTTACTCATACTGTGAGACGCCTAAGGAGCTATGGGATACTCTACTGAGTGTTTATGGGAACATTTCTAACCTCAGTAGAATTTTTGAGGTTAAGAAAGCACTGAACAACCTTCAACAAGAGGAGCGATTGTTCAAGGATTTCTTTGGAGAGTTCAGGAGTCTATGGGCAGAACTGGAGCTGCTCAGACCTCCAACAACTGATGTGAAGGAGCTGAATGAGAGGCGTGAGCAAGATCAAGTGTTTGGATTACTGCTTGCTCTCAATGGATCATTTAAGGGAATGATTCATCATATCCTAAGGTTTGACAAGCTTCCTAGTCTCAATGAAGTTTGTATGCTGATCCAGAAGGAGGAGGGTTCAAGAGGTCTCTTCCAAGGAACCAGTGAGACTGCTTATGTGAGTAGAGGAAGCCCTTTTCAACAAACTGATAGGAGAAATTACAATCTGAAGTGTGACCACTGCAAGCGCATGGGACATACCAAGGAGAAGTGTTGGGTGCTTAAACCTGAACTACGACCAAGAAAGGAAATGAACTATCCAGTGAGGAACAATACACCAAGAGATGATGTGGTGAGGAAGTCAGACTTGGATGCACTTATAAAGAGCATTGCCAAGTTAACCGAATCTGGTAAGAGCTTCTCAGCCTGTAAAACTCATAAACCTGTCATTATAGATTCAGGAGCCTCACACCACATGATTAGTGATTCAGACTTGCTATGCAATATTAGGCCTCACTTTGGAAAGGTTAGTATTGCTAATGGTCAGGACATTGAAGTTAGAGGAATTGGAGAACTAGAACTGTTTAATAAGAGCTCTGAGGCCTTATACATGCCAGATTTCACATCTAATTTGTTATCTGTCCATAAGGCAACAAAGGACCTTGAATGCTTGGCAGTGTTTAGTGCTGATGATGTATGGTTTCAGGACAATAAGTCAGGGGGAAAGATTGGGGAAGGAAGTGCTAAGGATGGTCTGTACGTTTTGGATAGCATTCAGCCAGCATTGATCCACTCAGCTATGAAGTCTGGTTGTACTGATGTTTTTTGGCATGCTAGACTTGGCCATCCACACTCCCAGGTCCTTAAACTTGCTTTACCAAGGCTGGATCAGGATCATCATGGATGTGAAGCTTGTATTTTGGGGAAACATTGTAGAACTAGTTTTCCTGAGTCAACTACTATGTATAATGAGTGTTTTGATCTAGTCCACTCTGATGTATGGACAGCCCCATGTACCTCCAGAGATCAATACAAGTATTTTGTTTCCTTCATTGATGAGAAATCAAAGTTTACATGGGTTACTCTCTTGCCATCAAAGAGCCTAGTTCTTGAAGCATTCACAAAGTTTCAAGAATATGTATCTACTCAATATGGAGCTAAGATCAAGATATTTAGAAGTGACAATGGTGGAGAGTACATGAGCAAGGAATTCAAAAGGATATTGGAGAAGCATGGCATTGTGCATCAAACCTCTTGCGCTTACACTCCCCAACAAAATGGAGTGTCTGAACGCAAGAATAGACACCTTATGGAAGTTGCAAGAACTATAATGTTTGAGAAAGGAGTTCCTAAGGAATATTGGGGAGATGCAGTTATGACTTCAGCTTATCTAATCAACCGGCTTCCAACAAAACAGCTTGGAGGAGCTTCACCATATGAGATCCTGAATGGCACTAAACCAAACTATGAGCATCTGAAGGTGTTTGGTTGTGTGTGCTATGTCTTTGTTCCAGAGGCTCAAAGGAACAAACTGGAACCAAGAAGCATCAGATGTATGTTTATAGGATACTCTCCAACTCAGAAGGGCTATAAGTGCTATGATCCAAGCACAAGGAGAGTTTATATCTCAAGGGAAGTAAAATTTGATGAAGCACATGGATACTTTAATAAAAAGGATTGGAAGAGCTTGGAAGATCTTACTTCTTCTAGAGACAGGGCAGCCACCTTAAGATTTATCCTTGATGGTCTACACACACTCTCTGGTTCAAAACCCACACCAACACCAACCGAGTATGGAGAAACCAATCAGGGAACACCTCTCATACAGAGTGAAGATACTAGAGAAGGAAGTGATCATGTTGAGGAAGAAGGATCGACTT
Organism: Moricandia moricandioides; assembly: GCA_905132885.1. Lineage (NCBI taxonomy): Eukaryota > Viridiplantae > Streptophyta > Magnoliopsida > Brassicales > Brassicaceae > Moricandia > Moricandia moricandioides. Next base: position 26,511 of record CAJHQQ010003880.1, on the reverse strand, counting down.
CAAAGTCTGATGGAGATGCTGGAGAGGGGGAATTACAAGATTTGGATGAATCAAGCTCTGCCTCATTAGAAGATGTAGTTATTGAAGATTCTGAGGAGGCTGAGTCAGAAAACGAACCAGCTTCACAACCTTTAAGAAGAAGTGAAAGAATAAGACATGGCCCTGAGAATTGGAGGAACACTAGGGTTTACTACAACAGCCATGCTATTGCTCATCCAATTCAAGGTTATTGTTCTGTGGCTCATCTTCCAAGCACACATCAAGCTTTCCTGTCTAAGATTGATCAGCACAGAATCCCTACAACTTATGAAGAAGCGTGTATGAGTGATGTTTGGGTCAATGCAATGAAGGAGGAGATTGCATCTATGCTCAAGAATGGGACGTGGGACATGGTTGATGTGATCCTGGAAAGCACCAAGCAAGCAACCTTTAAGAGTGCAAATGGTGTGATCATGGACCGGATCACTAAGGAGGACAAGGAGGGTCTAGATGAGCCACATGAAGCCACAATGCATCAACCACGTGGTGAGGATGCTCTAGCCATTCCTGAAGGTCCCATGACTCGTTCCAGAGTCAAAAGCTTAAGGAGAATGTTGTTGGATTACTCACTTCACATCCACAACAACAAAGTCTTGGACAAGGTCTGATCCGAGATGTCTTGATCACCATTCAAGCCATCTCTACATCAAGCTGAGTTAGTGTCTAGGCAAGACATGGGGTGTGTGCTCTTTTCCTTGCTTTTGGTTTTGTCCCACGAGGTTTTCCAGGAGGGAGGTTTTTAACGAGGCCACAACTTGTCTACACATCACCTAAGTGCTATTCTCGGTCCAAGACTACATGAAGTTCCATTTTTATTTCATTCTAAACTTATGTTAAACTTAGACTATAGTTTTCTTTCTTTCCTTTTTTGGTTTATGGTCGAAACCCTAGAGAGTATGTTCTCTGGTTTCCTATTTAAAGGGTTCTCTACACCCTCTTGTAATCATCCAGTCTTTTATTAAACAAGTTACATTCATTCTTGTCGGCTCTCTCTCTCTAGAAGGTGTCGAGTTCTGGTGTGTAATATCCAGAGACCTAAGGGTGTCTAATTTGGTGTGTCATATCCAAGTTATTCATCTAGGAGTATCAAGAGATCATCCATCCCTCTTGTGTCACCATTCAATCCACACGCCTTGAAGGACTTGAGTCTCTGATTCGTTCTTGCAAGGATCTATCCATTCCCATCAACCAAAGAGCATCCTAGGGACGCATCAGGTGGTATCAGAGCAACTTTGGTTGGGAAGTACTCGCTATCCTCTTTGTTTTCTTGTTTCTTTTGATTGTTTCATTCATGTTTCATCTTTATCACCTTGAATAAGCAGTAGAACTGATTTGTTTAGGGCTGCTCGTGTGCATAAGAGATTAGACAAGGAATTTTAAGACTTTCCTTTCTTGGTTTTTTTCGAAAACCCTAGAGAGAGAAGAACCCTAGCCGCATGTATCCCTTCTGTCGATCACTTTGTTCTTGTGTTTAACTTGTTTATCACCTAGAACACGAGCATGATAAGCTATTAGGGTGCTAGAAAACCTTAGAAAAGATTAGGAAAAAGCTTAGAAGTGTTTCCTTTTTGCTTGAATCTTTTTCCTTTTTCTAGCCGATTTCCTTTTCACTTTTGTCTTGCATTGTAAGCTTGTTTGCTTTTCCTTTTTGCTTGTTTTCTTTTTCCTTTTTGCTTGTCTTGTTCCCTAGAAACCTTTTACTGGTTATTTTGGTTACCTTTGCGTGCAGGAAGCATGGAAGCCGAGTCTGAAGAAGAAGCTTCACTCGCCAGGAAGGACAAGTATCTCATGGAGGCTATGTCGGCTCAACTTAACCAAAACATGGTAGCAACCATGACCGAGATGATGAGGACCAACCTCAATGACATCAGGAGAGAGCTTAGAGAAGACATCAGGAGAGCTACTAGTCAAGCACCAAACCGAGAGACTAGGAGAGAAAGAGAGAGGAGAGAGGAGAGACCTCATGCAACTCGCCAAGAACATTATGGTTATAAGGAGACTGACAATGAGTATGAGCACCTCAGTTCATCCTCAAGAAGACATAGGCGTGTCCACAAGAGAAGGATGAACCAGGGAGATGAGCTTGCTGGTTTGAAGATCAAGATACCCCCATTCCATGGCAAAGCTGAGTGGGAGAAGAAGATTGAAAGCCTTGATGGAAAGGAACCAGTCTCTAAGCCATCTAAAGAAGATAAACAATTCTGTTTATTCAGTGAAGAGGTTAAGGAGGCATTGTTACAAGTAATGATGGGTGTGGAGAAGCAAATCAAACGGACCAACACACACGTCCATCCATTGAAACACAGCATCAAGAACCAGAACCGGTTGTGCCTACCCAAGAAGATCAAGACAAAGTAGCCTCACATATCTTTCATAAAGAAGAACAGCCTGTTCAGAACGTCATGGTCCCTTTAACACAACACATGGTAGCAGAGAAGACACCCAAGGAACCTCAGAGAGCTCATAGAATGAATCAACTAATTGTCTTTGATCCATGTGATTTCCAAAGGACCTTCTTAGGTACTTTTCTGTTCACTCCTTTTGTTTGGTACAAGAAAGGAGAAGTGGAACTATCAAGACACGACTTGGACATGAGACATGTTGTATTTGAGCCTGGAGGAGAGGTCTTGAATCAGAAGAACAAGATCAAACAGGTTAAGAAGAGTTCAGCTGCACCAACATTGGATTTTGTAGATTTCTCATCCTTTGAAGATAAGGGGTTGCACGTCTCAGCTCAGCAAGAGTTTCACTATGAAACCAACTGGAGAATGAAGCCAAATCAGTCACGGATCCAACAAACCAGACAACGCAGAAAATGGCCTTCTGATCATCAAGATATTGCTAGTTTTGCAAAACATGCCGGTTTGGATCTTTCCCAAGAGGAACTTATGTCTGATTGTGCTGGAAGGTTACAGACCTACTCGTGGAGACCTGGAGAATATTTCCACAAGATTATCACCCTTGGAGAGTGCTCTGTTCGTGCTAGAACAAGTTGGGGTCATAAGGAGTTTGAAGTTGATCAAAAGGACTTGCATCTTGACCATATCAAGATATGGAAGCCACCAGATATGCAGCAACTTCAGTACCAATGCAAAGATTATCAAAATGTAATTGGAGATGAAGAAGTCACTAGAGTCAATGGTGAAGTGATTACTGGAGCAGGAGAAGAACTCATGTTTCCTTCTCAAATCAAAGAGAAACCACCAGAGGAACTTAGTCTACAACAATCTCCAAAGAAACCAACCCGGGGTAACTATCTAAACTCAAAGAAAAACATGAAACCTGATTTGCTTGCTGTGAGTACAGGTCAAACTGTTTTGAGATCTACCATTTGGAAAAGAGAAGCTATGATAATGATCAGAGTATCAAGAATGGGTTGTTGGCTAAGTTGATGATGCAACCATCAAACCTTGGAAACTGTCTAGCCGCCAGCCTTGACATAGGGACAGTCCGAGGGTCATATCTCAACAACCACAAGGAGTTAACCATCAAACTCGACTGCCATGGAAACTTAACTCATCAGGGGCTCACGTCGAATTGGAATCAAGTCAAAACCTTCTCAGATGAAAGAGTTATGGGTTCTACAAATCGGGTGATCCTGTATTGGCTATCTTTGAATTTTCCTGAGTTTAAAACATCTCAATCCTATATATGGCGACCAGGTGAGCATGCTAAGGTAAGTGATCATGTTTTCAAGAGTTCTTTTATCAATTACACAGATATGATGCACTTGTTTTTGTCAAAAGAGCCATGTGCAGATTATGATGAAGCTTGGAAGCATACAAGAAGAAAGAACAAGCATGTGGAAGACAAGCGGTTCAAGCCACCTGATTTGGATCAGGATAAGCACCAGGACGTCACTAGCTTCATCCTCATCAAAGAAGCACCACCAGAAGCAGCACACAAGCCAAAACCGAGCAAAAACCAATTTGGGATAAGATTATTACTCTTTGATAAACTTTCATGTGCTAACTTGCTTTGTTTCAACATGTCAGGTTTAAGTAATGAATCAGGAACTAAATGGATTAGTGCCTTCTACATATCCAAACCAGTCAGCAACAATGCCTATCAAAGAGGCTTGCAAGGTAAGTGTAATCTGATTTTAAACTTCAATGTTACTGACTTGGTCCCCTCTATTGTAGGTAAAACAGATTTGAGGACAAATCTTTTTGAAGAGGGAGGGGATGATGTGATCCTGGAAAGCACCAAAGAATGGAAGCATGAACCTGAACCTGAAGAGCTTGAGGATGCAACCTTTAAGAGTGCATTTGTTGTGATCATGGACCGGATCACTAAGGAGAACAAGGAGGAGTCTAGATGAGCCACATGAAGCCACAATGCATCAACCACGTGGTGAGGATGCTCTAGCCATTCCTGAAGGTCCCATGACTCGTTCCAGAGTCAAGAAGCTTAAGGAGAATGTTGTTGGATTACTCACTTCACATCCACAACAACAAAGTCTTGGACAAGGTCTGATCCGAGATGTCTTGATCACCATTCAAGCCATCTCTACATCAAGCTGAGTTAGTGTCTAGGCAAGACATGGGGTGTGTGCTCTTTTCCTTGCTTTTGGTTTTGTCCCACGAGGTTTTCCAGGAGGGAGGTTTTTAACGAGGCCACAACTTGTCTACACATCACCTAAGTGCTATTCTCGGTCCAAGACTACATGAAGTTCCATTTTTATTTCATTCTAAACTTATGTTAAACTTAGACTATAGTTTTCTTTCTTTCCTTTTTTGGTTTATGGTCGAAACCCTAGAGAGTATGTTCTCTGGTTTCCTATTTAAAGGGTTCTCTACACCCTCTTGTAATCATCCAGTCTTTTATTAAACAAGTTACATTCATTCTTGTCGGCTCTCTCTCTCTAGAAGGTGTCGAGTTCTGGTGTGTAATATCCAGAGACCTAAGGGTGTCTAATTTGGTGTGTCATATCCAAGTTATTCATCTAGGAGTATCAAGAGATCATCCATCCCTCTTGTGTCACCATTCAATCCACACGCCTTGAAGGACTTGAGTCTCTGATTCGTTCTTGCAAGGATCTATCCATTCCCATCAACCAAAGAGCATCCTAGGGACGCATCAATGGTGAACCTACCAAGCAACAAGAAGGTTGTAGGCTGCCGATGGGTGTATACTATCAAATACACAAGCTTAGGAGAGATTGAGAGGTACAAAGCAAGACTTGTTGCTAAGGGATTTACTCAGAAATATGGAGAAGATTATAGGGAGACATTTGCCCCAGTTGCCAAGCTACATTCAGTAAGAGTTCTATTGTCCATAGCTACCAATCTATCATGGGATCTATGGCAAATGGATGTGAAGAATGCTTTCTTGCAAGGAGATTTAGAAGAAGAAGTATACATGGAACCTCCTGAAGGCTTTCATGATACAGCTGACAACACCAAAGTTTGTAAGCTCAAGAAGGCGATTTATGGACTCAAACAATCTCCTAGAGCATGGTACCAAAGGTTAAGTAGTTGCTTGATTGAAGATGGTTTTAAAAGATCTGAGGCGGATCATACCTTATTCACAATCAAAGGAGACAAAGGTATGGTGGTTGTATTGATCTATGTTGATGATATAATCATAACTGGTGATGATATAGATGGTGTTAAACACACTAAAGAGCTTCTAAAGGGAACTTTTGATATCAAGGATCTGGGGGAACTAAAATACTTTCTTGGGATTGAAGTATGCAAGATTGATACTGGTTTGTTTCTCTCCCAAAGAAAGTATGCCTTAGACCTTTTATCAGAGACAGGAAAGTTGGGGTCTAAGCCATGTAAAACTCCCGTTGAAGAGAACTATAAAGATGAGCCTGAGGGGGAACCAGCTGCTGATGAGAAGCAATATCAGAGAATGATAGGAAAGCTGATCTATCTCACCATCACTAGACCTGACTTATGCTTTGCAGTGAATCAAGTGAGTCAACATATGCATGCTCCAAGAAGACATCATTGGAGAATGGTGGAAAGGATCTTGAGATACATCAAAGGCACACCTGGCAAAGGTATTTGGATGGGATGCAACTCAAATACTGATATTGTTGGCTATTGTGATGCTGACTGGGCAGGAGATAGGAATGACAGAAAGTCAACAACAGGCTATTGTACTTTTATAGGAGGCAATCTAGTAACCTGGAAGAGCAAAAAACAGAAGGTAATCTCAAGATCAAGTGCTGAAGCTGAATATAGAGCAATGGCAAGCATCACTGGAGAACTTGTCTGGCTGAAGCATCTGGTTAAAGATCTTGGAGTTGAATCATCTCAACCGATTGTCTTACACTGTGATAATCAAGCGGCAATCCACATTGCATCTAATTCAGTATTCCATGAAAGAACAAAGCATATTGAAGTGGACTGTCACTATATCAGAGAAAAGGTTCAGGAAGGTATGATCATTCCATCTTATGTGAAGAGCTCTGATCAGGTTGCTGACATCTTTACTAAGGCAACTTCATCAAAGGTGTGTGATGCTCTTCATCACAAGATCGGCTTATTAGATCTCCACCAGCCAATCTTGAGGGGGAATGTTGAAAGAGAGCAAGCACACACCTCTTCACTGATATTGGGCTGTAGAGCTGAGAAGGAGAATGAGTCCAAGAGGAGAAAGCTGAGTGATCCATTGGGCTGTAACCAAGAGAGGAGTAAAGAGACTGAAGAGAATGAAGCCCAGGACGTGGCCCAACACTCAGATAGCATGCAAGCAAGCAAGCAGGTCAAGAAAGTCAAAAACAGTGGCTAGATATTTTCTGCTCAGAATGCACCTCTGGTTTTCATCATTAGCCCATGGTTTTGGCAACTGGTTTTACCTGTAGTTTTATCTATATAATTAAGTTGTAAAAGAGTTAAGAATGTAACAAGAAAAAAGAATTAATCAAAAATACTTCTTCTCTTTCAGTTTGCTTACTAAAAACAGATTGCATACTCAGTTTGATCTGAAACTTGTTTGATCATTTAAACGAGTTTTACTCTTTTCCACTCAAATCTTCACTTCTAGATACTAATAAAACCAGAATGAATCACGATGTAAGAAGCTTGATTTGGACTCACAAATCAGTGTCGAATCACCCTGAAGTTGACTCAAGATCATAGGAGTTATGATGAAGAAGTTATCCCACTTTTAACTAATGACTTTTTTCCCAAGGATTTCCACTCTGATTTTGGTTGGATCTACTCTGTAACAGATTGAAAGATGGTTTTTGATGGATATTGGTTTGATGGACGAATGAAGGTTTATGGATAGATGGGTTGAAAGGATTTGATCGATTGAAACACTGAGGGTTGCGGAAAAGACCTCAGATTCTTCACTCTCTCACTCTGGATTTGACACACCAGTCAGATTGAGAGCTTGTTGATTGTTTTGGGTTCACACACCTCCACAATCAAGTTGTTCTAAGAACAAATGAATCACCAAAGAGAAATGAGTTTTTGATAAAAATGATGATTGTCTTCCAAATGAAACAAAACAGAGTTTTAAAGGAAAAATGACAACAATCTCGTGCATGACAGCCTTGGGACTTGTAGTTTCGTGCATGAGCACTTAGGGAAAAGAAATAAGACAAAAACATAAGTAAATTAGTTGTTGTAGAAGACAGCCGAGTAAATGAAGGTGGTTGGGGTGATGGTGGTTTGGCCAAGTAACTCTTCCTCACTTTCTTGGTTCAGAACAAGGCAAGCAATCTTCTCAATAAGCTTCTTGGACCTGGATCTCGTGATGGGCCCAACAGATATGACAAATGGATCTTCTTTCTGGTCATTGGACTTCTTTTGGGCTGAGAGAGAAACATCTTCATTTTGGGTCTGGTCCATATCATCTTCTTCATAGTAACTTGGTTCTTGCATCCATTCAGTTTCATCATTAAGTTCATCTAAGATTAGCTCATCCTGGATTGCATCATCCCCTCCTCCTTTGAAAGGATTTGTCCTCAAATCCAAGTGATCTGCATGAAAAGGAGCCAAGTCAGAAACATTGAAAGTTGAACTCACAGAATACTTATCTTGAAGATCAATCTTGTATGCGTTATTGTTGATTCGCTCAAGCACTTTGAAAGGACCATCTCTTCTTTTCATCAGTTTGGACTTTCTTTCATTTGGAAATCTATCCTTCCTGAGGTATATCCAGACCGAGTCTCCAGGATTAAAGATCAGTTCACGCCTTCCTTTGTTGGCATACTTCTCATACTGCTTTGTCATAGCTTCAATATTCTCCTTAACCTGTTTATGCAAAGACACAACAAACTCGGCCTTCTGTTTGCCATCAAGGTTAGCTTGTTCTTTCAAAGGCAAAGACAACATATCCAGAGGAGTCAAAGGACTAAATCCATAAACAATCTGAAATGGAGAAAATTTAGTAGCCCTATGAACAGAATGGTTGTATGCAAATTCAACATGAGGCAAACAATCTTCCCAAGTCTTAAGATTCTTTTTAATGATTGCTCGCAAGAGAGTAGACAGAGATCTATTAACTACTTCAGTTTGTCCATCAGTCTGAGGATGGCAAGTAGTAGAAAACATCAGTTTGGTTCCAAGTTTTGCCCACAAAGTTTTCCAGAAATGACTCAAGAACTTAGTATCCCTATCAGACACAATTGATCTAGGCATTCCATGTAAACGAACTACTTCTTTAAAGAACAAGTCAGCAATCAAAGAAGCATCATCAGTTTTGTGGCAGGGAATGAAATGAGCCATTTTAGAAAATCTATCTACCACAACAAAGATAGAATCTCTTCCTTTCCTAGTTCTAGGCAGTCCAAGAACAAAATCCATTGAGATATCTACCCAGGGTTCTGATGGAATAGGCAGAGGCATATACATACCTTTGGTTTGGTTTGTTGCTTTGGCTTGCTTGCAAGTAGCACACTGATTGCACAGCTTTTCCACATCCTTTCTCATTCTTGGCCAGTAGAAGTGATGCTGCAAACTCTTCAGGGTTTTATCAACGCCAAAATGACCCATCAATCCTCCTCCATGGGCTTCCCTGACAAAGAGATCTCTCAAAGAACAGTTAGGAACACACAATCTTGACTCATAAAACAGAAAACCATCATTCTTGAAATGTTTTTCTACAGCAACATTATCACACTTAGAATAAACTTCTTTGAAGTCAGGATCAGTTGCATAGTATGACTTAATCTGTTCAAAACCGAGGAGTTGAGTTTCCAAAGTAGAGAGAAGAGTGTACCTTCGAGAAAGGGCATCAGCAACCACATTCTCCTTACCTTGTTTGTACTGAATGACATAAGGAAATGTTTCCAAAAACTCCACCCATTTGGCATGTCTTTTGTTGAGCTTTTGTTGACCCTTCAGATGTTTCAAGGATTCATGATCAGTATGAATGACAAACTCCTTGGGCCAGAGATAATGTTGCCAAGTCTGGAGAGCACGGATTAGGGCATAGAGTTCTTTGTCATAGGTTGGATAGTTCAGAGTGGCACCTCCAAGCTTCTCACTGAAATAAGCAATGGGTTTCTTCTCCTGCATCAAAACAGCTCCAATACCTACACCAGAAGCATCACACTCTATTTCAAAAGTTTTTCCGAAATCAGGAAGCATAAGAAGTGGTGCATTAGTCAACTTCCCTTTTAGCAGTTTGAAAGCATCTTCTTGAGCTGGACCCCAAGTGAATCCCACGGTTTTCTTGATCACTTCAGTGAGAGGTGCAGCAATGGTGCTAAAGTTCTTCACAAATCTCCTATAGAATCCAGCAAGACCATGAAAGCTTCTCACTTCTCCCACGTTTTTAGGAGTTGGCCAGTCTCTTATGGCTTTCACTTTCTCTTCATCCACCTGTATTCCCTGAGAAGTCACAACAAAACCTAAAAAGACAAGGTTATCTGTACCAAAAGAGCACTTTTTAAAGTTAGCAAACAAGACTTCTTTTCTCAGGACATCTAAAACCTTTCTCAAATGTTCAACATGATCAGACAAGGTTTTACTGTAAATTAGAATGTCATCAAAGTAAACCACAACAAACAACCCTATGTAAGACCGCAAGACATGATTCATCAGTCTCATAAAAGTGCTAGGGGCGTTTGTTAAACCAAATGGCATCACAAGCCATTCATACAAGCCATGTTTTGTTTTAAAAGCAGTTTTCCATTCATCCCCCTCTTTCATTCTTATCTGATGATACCCACTTTTCAAATCAATTTTAGAAAAATAACAGGAACCATGAAGTTCATCTAGCATATCATCAAGACGAGGAATGGGATGTCTGTACTTTACCGTGATGTTGTTGATGGCTCGACAGTCTACACACATTCTCCAAGTTCCATCTTTCTTTGGAACAAGCAGCACAGGAACAGCACAAGGACTGAGGCTCTCTCGGATGTGACCTTTTTCCATAAGCTCAGTAACTTGTCTTTGAAGCTCCAAAGTCTCTACAGGGTTGGAACGATAGGCTGGTCTGTTTGGCAATGAAGCTCCTGGAACAAAGTCAATCTGATGTTCTATGCCACGGATTGGAGGCAGACCTTGTTCATTCTCCTCTGCAAAAACATCACTATACTCCTGCAAAATAAAATCAAACTCACTCGGAATAGCCGGTGCATTGTTAGAAGATGAGGTTAGTGTTCTCTTGTAAACAAACAAGATCATAGCCTGCTGAGCATACATGTTTCTCTTAACCTCAACATTCTTGACAAATAAATTGGTGTTTCTTACCTTCTGTTCCTTGTCAGCCTCTCTTTTGTTTTTCAGTTGCACTTGGTCAAGGTGAACTTCATGAGGTGACAGTGGGACTAAGGTGATCTTCTTGCCTTGGTGTTCAAAGGAGTAGCGATTTGTGAATCCATCATGCATCACCTTGTGATCATACTGCCATGGTCTTCCTAAGAGAATATGTCCGGCATCCATAGGAAGAACATCACACAGTATCTCATCTGCATATCTTCCAATGGTGATAGGAACCTTCACTTGTTTCTGTACCTTCAAATCTCCATCTTCACTAAGCCACTGCAGAGTGTAAGGCTTTGGATGTTTCTGAACCTTCAGATTAAGCTTCTCAACCAGGGATGAACTTGCCACATTAGTGCAACTTCCTCCATCAATAATCAAGCTGCAAACCTTGTCTTGAATCTGACATCTAGTATGGAACAGGTTCTCACGCTGGTTCTGCTCTTCTTCCTTTTGCTTCACACTCAAAGTTCTCCTAGTAACCAGTGTGAGAATAGATAAAACAGAGTGTGAGAGTGGTGTAGAGACAGAGTATGGTCGAAATTAAGAGAAAGAGAATGAAGAGATTAAGTGAGAATCAAAGAGAATGCAGTGAAGAGTATGAAAGTATGAGAGTGTTCTTGAGTATCAAAGAGGGTGAGTTCGTGTGTAACCAGAGAGATTAGAGAGAATGAGAGACTAAGAGAGTATAGAACCAGAGAATAGTGAAGAAAGAGAACTCCTCTTTGCTTGATTCATTCAGTTACATGAACTGCCTTTAAATAGGCAGTGTGCATACATTAAACTAATCTAAATCTAGGAAGACATAAACAAATACTTTTGTGGGGTTTCTGATGAAGACAAGAAGGATACAGCCAAGGAGAATCTCGACCAGAGGGAGAGAGAGTGACAGGAGAGAGAGATGGGCACGGTTTGGTTGAGTGAAAGTGACAGCCGGCTCATCCTCTTATGCACATGTGACTTTTATTCTAATTAATTCCCAACTTGCCTAAGCTGTTTCCAACGGTCTGATCTCTATTTTAAACTTCAAATCTGCCTCAGAATACTCAGCTGGACGAGTTCCCCACTTGCCTTGACTTCCAAGACACTCTAGGTTAGGATTTGATACTTGCGCACCAAGACTGTACGGACAGATTCAAACTTGCTCTGGATGCTTCATCTTTGATGCTTGGTCTCTTCACCAGCATTATTTATCTTCATTCTAACACTCCCCCTCAAGCTTGACCATAGGAGATCCTTGGACAAGCTTGGAACCTTGAAGAAACTCCCTCATTAAAAACCTTAGCCAGAAAACCCATTTGGGACAAAACCAGCTAAGGAAAAGAGTAAAGTTCTTCAAAGCCTAGGGATTGGCCAGTGAGCCTAAGGAACTTCAGACAACTCTTGGTGGAGTCCTTAGGCTCTGGATCGTGGCCTAACTTGTGGTGCAAGCGTGGACTCCATCACTTGCACACACCAACACCTTGGACTCTTCTTAGACCCCGGTTTGTGTCCCCCCCTCTCTTCTGACTACTCGCCATCTTGATAGGTAAGGATGGCCCGGTTCTTTGCTTCATTGAGTCTCAAGTAAGGTACCTGATACAATATCCCACAGGTGCATCAGTTCTCAAGGTAATGCACTAATCACAACAATCTCAATAACAATTTAATCATAAGAACAGCAATGAATGTTTTGAGATGAGTTTAAGGTGCTTCCCTTTCATCATTATGGTAGGGAGTGAACTCCACTTGAGTCCCCACTTGGTAAGACATCTCTCAGATCATAGGAAGCTCATTCACACTCCCCCTCAAGCTTGGAACCGAGAATAGGTGAAGGTCCAAGCTTGCAAGGTTGCAATGAGTTCATGATAGCTTCTTTGATCCGGCTGGTGAGGAATGATGCAAGAGTGAACTCCACTTCTTGCCAATGGCTTGTGGCGGCTGGATCTTCAGGATTGCTTCTTCATTACCCCTCCTCAAGCTTGATCCAGAGAGTATAGGGATGGACCAAGCTTGGAAGTGAGCAAGACTGAGCTAGGACCAGGAGCGCATCACCCCAACAGCTGCGCTTAAGTCAACCAGTTCCTCCTCCCTTGATCTCCTCTCCACTGCCTAGAACAACTCTTCCTTGTGTGTCTCTTGGAACCAGGAGCTCAACAACCAAATGGCCTGCGCTTAAATCAACCGGTTCTCTACACACAAGTGATGAGAAGATCCAGCCTGGTGGATGGTTGGTCAACTTCTGGTCTGCCTCTCCATCAATCCTCCTTGAGGTATCTTCAAAGGACAGCCGTGTTCTGGCTCAACCAAGACTTATTACCATCTGACCTTCTCCAACAATCTCTCCATGGTCAGGAATATACATCATGTGTAGGCTCTGAATCAAACAGGAATATACATCATGTGTAGGCTCTGAACAGCATGGGCAAAGCCTTCTTCTTTGTCTTGGTTTGATGATGGACAGAGGACAACACTTGTGTACCTGAAACACCACTCAAACTCCAGCAAGAATTAGACCACACATTAGGATCAGAGCTTGATAACTCACCAAGTCTGATCCATAATTATTAACAAGATGCAATGGACTGAATCTAAACAACTCATTCAGTTCAAATCCAAGCAACCAACTCTCTAAATGCACATGTATGATAACTCATCAATAACAAGGCATTTAGGCAAATTTTAATGACCATTTAAGCAACACTATGATTAAATGTCAAAAACAGAGACTAGATAACTCATCTAATCACCTTAACCAGTTTAAGAATGCATCACAGGACCAGGAACAACCTATGGATGCAAAACAAGACATAGAGCCAACATATAGATGCATTACATGACCAGGAAACTCTCCTAGACCTCTAGCAATACCACAAGACTCAAACCAGGTTCTAGACAACTCGCCTAGACAATTCTGAACACAAACAATTTATCTAAAGCAATAACTAGTCATGACCATGCTAGCAAGCTTAGAAACAATTAAAACAGAACCACACACACAGTTTTTAAGTATCATGGGACAGAAACTAGGTTCAACAACTCTAGCAACTTTGAACTGTCCCTAAGATACTAAACACACCTCTCAACACAACAAGACATAACTACACAAGCTCTTATTAAGGGTTAGGAGGTTAACTTACAACCAAGGAACCTGAGCTGGTTCCTTGAACCTCCATGGCTGTGAATCACTTGAATTTGGAGTGTTTGAGGTGTGAATTGACTGTCCAACACCTCATCTTCTTGATTATCTCCTTCTGGTCAAGGAGACACTTCAAACCCCTCTTGTCCTCTTGCTGGTCGTGACATTTGTTGGTCAGAAACAAAGCTTCAGCATGGCTGGCCAGAGAATGATTAGAACAGCCTAGCTTTGATGCTCCTATAGTGACCTTTCTCCAAGAATGGTTTCTTCCATGGATTATCTTCAGCATTTTGGACCAGATGAGATTGTTTGGTTTCTTCTTTGGACTCCTTAAAGTTTCTGAAGTCACCATTCCATTAGGGCTCTCCATCTTAGAGAGTTTGGACCAGTGGACAATAGAATGTACCAACTGGTTTACAAGAAACAGAACTTGAATCTGGACTTTGATGAAGCTTGCTGGACTGAGCTGAAGCTTTCTTGAGTTCCAGAGATTAAAGACCTCCTTTATCTTGAGTTCTGGTGAGATTTTTCCCTCCTGGAAAACCTTTGGACCAGAGGATACAAGGATGAAACAAAACAGAGTTTGAAAGAGATGATTGAACAGAAACAGATTTGCGGAAGCTTTATAGGTTTTCAGGAGCTTGAGAGCTCTGATACCATGTGAGAATAGATAAAACAGAGTGTGAGAGTGGTGTAGAGACAGAGTATGGTCGAAATTAAGAGAAAGAGAATGAAGAGATTAAGTGAGAATCAAAGAGAATGCAGTGAAGAGTATGAAAGTATGAGAGTGTTCTTGAGTATCAAAGAGGGTGAGTTCGTGTGTAACCAGAGAGATTAGAGAGAATGAGAGACTAAGAGAGTATAGAACCAGAGAATAGTGAAGAAAGAGAACTCCTCTTTGCTTGATTCATTCAGTTACATGAACTGCCTTTAAATAGGCAGTGTGCATACATTAAACTAATCTAAATCTAGGAAGACATAAACAAATACTTTTGTGGGGTTTCTGATGAAGACAAGAAGGATACAGCCAAGGAGAATCTCGACCAGAGGGAGAGAGAGTGACAGGAGAGAGAGATGGGCACGGTTTGGTTGAGTGAAAGTGACAGCCGGCTCATCCTCTTATGCACATGTGACTTTTATTCTAATTAATTCCCAACTTGCCTAAGCTGTTTCCAACGGTCTGATCTCTATTTTAAACTTCAAATCTGCCTCAGAATACTCAGCTGGACGAGTTCCCCACTTGCCTTGACTTCCAAGACACTCTAGGTTAGGATTTGATACTTGCGCACCAAGACTGTACGGACAGATTCAAACTTGCTCTGGATGCTTCATCTTTGATGCTTGGTCTCTTCACCAGCATTATTTATCTTCATTCTAACAACCAGTAGCTCTCCCTTGACTGGATAATCAATTTCTTCTTCGTCAGTGTTGGTTTCTAGAGCTTCTTCTTCGGTTTCATAACCTCCACCTTCTAGCAGAATCATAGCTCTTTTGTTTGAACACTCATTAGCATAGTGTCCAATACCATGACACTTGAAACACTTCACATCTCTGGTTCTGGTAGCTGGTGCTTTTCCTTTGTCATCTCTGCTCTTTTCCCATGTCCTAACTTCTTCTTTTGGCTTACTGATACTCTTTTCTTCTTTGTTGTAAGCTGGCTTAGAAGATGACCCATACTGGTTCCTGGAGTAAGAAGACTTTCTCTTGTTCTGCTGCTCAATAAGCACTGCCTTATGAAGGAGTTCTTCCATGTTATTGAAGTCTTGCATCTCAAGGCGATCCTGCACATCTCTGTTAAGACCTCCCTGGAACCTTGCCATTGTGGATTCCTCATCTTCATTAACATTGGCTTTGATCATGAGAGTCTCCATTTCCTGGAAATAGTCATCTACACTCTTGTTTCCTTGAGTCAGTCTCCTGAGCTTCTGGTGAAGATCTCTGCCATAATGAGATGGAACAAATCTAGCTTTCATAAGAGTTTTCATTTCATACCAAGAAGTAACTGGCGGCACTCCAGTTTGCCTTCTCTTGTGGATGATCTGCTCCCACCAGTTGATAGCATACCCACTGAACTCAGTTGCAGCAAGCTTCACTTTCTTCTCTTCAGAATAGGTTTGAGTATCAAAAACTAGTTCCATTTTTCTCTCCCACTCCAAGTATGCATCAGGATCACTCTTTCCAGCAAAAGGTGGGATTCTCAGCTTGATATTTCCCAAGTTATCATTGACTCTTGGACGCTGGTTGTTGCTTCTTCTGGACCTGGTTGCACTTCTGTCTGAAGAGGAATAAGCATCATCAGATTCAGCTTCTCTAGGTTCCCTGCTGGTTCTCCTTTCTTGTCGTTCTGCAGCTCTGTTTCTGGGCTGTTTAGAACCATAAAATAATTCATTGGCTTCCTCTTCTCTTCTGATCAGATTATCTTGAACTTGCTTGGTAATCTCAGCAATTAGAGCCTGCATTTGAAAAGGATTAATATTGACAGCAGGTGATGGTGTTCCTTCTTGTTCATTGTTTTCTCCAGACATAGTTTCCTGCAAAATTAACAAACTTTAGCAATAAACAGAATTCTCTCCTCACAATATCCTTTGATCTCTCAAGCTTTTGGTGATGATAGTGATTCAATGGTTCTGTAAACAACCCAATCAAGTGAAAAATGCAGAAACCCAAATCCCCAAAGAAAAGAAAAGATAGACAGATTGCAAGATTTTGGATGAGCAAGTGATTTTACCAAACCTCAGTCTGATTTCTCCTAGACTGAACCCGATTTCTCCTGGGGATTTTCTTTCTCAATCAGATTTGGCTCACTTGCAAACAGATAGACAGATAAGAGACTGATAAGAACAGAAATACCCAGAATAAAAGATGAATTCGAAATCCCAAAGAAATGAACTTGAAATCCCAGAAAGTTTCAGACTTTGATAGTTTAGAGATCGAAAAATATCCCAGAACTTGTAGATCAACAGAGTGGTTGCTCTGATACCACTTAATGACTTTTTCCCAAGGATTTCCACTCTGATTTTGGTTGGATCTACTCTGTAACAGATTGAAAGATGGTTTTTTGATGGATATTGGTTTGATGGACGAATGAAGGTTTATGGATAGATGGGTTGAAAGGATTTGATCGATTGAAACACTGAGGGTTGCGGAAAAGACCTCAGATTCTTCACTCTCTCACTCTGGATTTGACACACCAGTCAGATTGAGAGCTTGTTGATTGTTTTGGGTTCACACACCTCCACAATCAAGTTGTTCTAAGAACAAATGAATCACCAAAGAGAAATGAGTTTTTGATAAAAATGATGATTGTCTTCCAAATGAAACAAAACAGAGTTTTAAAGGAAAAATGACAACAATCTCGTGCATGACAGCCTTGGGACTTGTAGTTTCGTGCATGAGCACTTAGGGAAAAGAAATAAGACAAAAACATAAGTAAATTAGTTGTTGTAGAAGACAGCCGAGTAAATGAAGGTGGTTGGGGTGATGGTGGTTTGGCCAAGTAACTCTTCCTCACTTTCTTGGTTCAGAACAAGGCAAGCAATCTTCTCAATAAGCTTCTTGGACCTGGATCTCGTGATGGGCCCAACAGATATGACAAATGGATCTTCTTTCTGGTCATTGGACTTCTTTTGGGCTGAGAGAGAAACATCTTCATTTTGGGTCTGGTCCATATCATCTTCTTCATAGTAACTTGGTTCTTGCATCCATTCAGTTTCATCATTAAGTTCATCTAAGATTAGCTCATCCTGGATTGCATCATTAACCAAAGTGATTCCAGTTTACCCTGTTTGGAGATTTGGCAATTTCTTCTTGATACTAATAAAACCAGAATGAATCACGATGTAAGAAGCTTGATTTGGACTCATAAATCAGTGTCGAATCACCCTGAAGTTGACTCAAGATCATAGGAGTTATGATGAAGAAGTTATCCCACTTTTAACCGAAGTGATTCCAGTTTTCTCTGTTTGAAGATTTGGGAATTTATTCTTGATACTAATTAAACCAGAATGAATCACGATGTAAGAAGCTTGATTTGGACTCATTAATCAGTGTAGAATCACCCTGAAGTTGATTCAATATCATTGGAGTTATGATGAAGAAGTTATCCCACTTTTAACCGAAGCGATTCCAGTTTGTCCTGTTTGGACATTTGGGAATTTATTCTTGATACTAATAAAACCAGATTGAATCACGATGTAAGAAGCTTGATTTGGACTCATTAATCAGTGTAGAATCACCCTGAAGTTGATTCAATATTGGAGTTATGATGAAGAAGTTATCCCACTTTTAACCGAAGTGATTCCAGTTTGCCCTGTTTGGAGATTTGGCAATTTCTTCTTGATACAAATAAAACCAGAATGAATCACGATGTAAGAAGCTTGATTTGAACTCATAAATCAGTGTCGGATCACCTTGAGGTTGACTCAAGATCATTGGAGTTATGATGAAGAAGTTATCCCACTTTTAACCGAAGTGATTCTAGTTTGCCCTGTTTGGAGATTTGGCAATTTCTTCTTGATACAAATAAAACCAGAATGAATCACGATGTAAGAAGCTTGATTTGGACTCATAAATCAGTGTCGAATCACCTTGAAGTTGACTCAAGATCATTGGAGTTATGATGAAGAAGTTATCCCACTTTTAACCGAAGTGATTCCACTTTGCCCTGTTTGGAGATTTGGCAATTTCTTCTTCATACTAATAAACCAGAATGAATCACGATGTAAGAAACTTGATTTGGACTCATAAATCAGTTTAGAATCATCCTGAAGTTGAATCAATATCATTGGAGTTATGATGAAGAAGTTATCCCACTTTTAACCGAAGTGATTCCAGTTTATCCTGTTTTGAGATTTGGGAATTTATTCTTTATACTAATAAAACCAGAATGAATCACGATGTAAGAAGCTTGATTTGGACTCATTAATCAGTGTAGAATCACCCTGAAGTTGATTCAATATCATTGGAGTTATGATGAAGAAGTTATCCCACTTTTAACCGAAGTGATTCCAGTTTGCCCTGTTTGGAGATTTGGCAATTTCTTCTTGATACTAATAAAACCAGAACGAATCACGATGTAAGAAGCTTGATTTGGACTCATAAATCAGTGTCGAATCACCCTGAAGTTAACTCAAGATCATAGGAGTTATGATGAAGAAGTTATCCCACTTTTAACTGAAGTGATTCCAGGTTGCCCTGTTTGGAGATTTGGTAATTTCTTCTTGGTACTAATAAAACCAGAATGAATCACGATGTAAGAAGCTTGATTTGGACTCATCAATAAGTGTCGAATCACCATGAAGTTGACTCAAGATCATAGGAGTTATGAAGAAGAAGTTATCTCACTTTTAATCGAAGTGATTCCAGTTTGCGCTGTTTGGAGAGTTGGCAATTTATTCTTGATACTAATAAAACCAGAATGAATCACGATGTAAGAATCTTGATTTGGACTCATTAATCAGTGTAGAATCATCCTGAAGTTGACTCAAGATCATAGGAGTTATGATGAAGAAGTTATCCCACTTTTAACCGAAGTGATTCCAGTTTGTCCTGTTTGGAGATTTGGCAATTTCTTCTTGATACTAATAAAACCAGAATGAATCACGATGTAAGAATTTGATTTGGACTCATAAATCAGTTTAGAATCATCCTGAAGTTGAATCAATATCATTGGAGTTATGATGAAGAAGTTATCTCACTTTTAACCGAAGTGATTCCAGTTTGTCCTGTTTGGAGATTTGGCAATTTCTTCTTGATACTAATAAAACAGAATGAATCACGATGTAAGAAGCTTGATTTGGACTCATAAATCAGTGTCGAATCACCCTGAAGTTGACTCAAGATCATAGGAGTTATGATGAAGAAGTTATCCCACTTTTAACCGAAGTGATTCCAGTTTGCCTGTTTGGAGATTTGGCAATTTCTTCTTGATACTAATAAAACCAGAATGAATCACGATGTAAGAAGCTTGATTTGGACTCATAAATCAGTGTAGAATCACCCTGAAGTTGACTCAAGATCATAGGTGTTATGATGAAGAAGTTATCCCACTTTTAACCGAAGTGATTCCAGTTTGCCCTGTTTGGAGATTTGGCAATTTCTTCTTGATACTAATAAAACCAGAATGAATCACGATGTAAGAAGCTTGATTTGGACTCATTAATCAGTGTAGAATCACCCTGAAGTTGAAGCAAGATCATAGGAGTTATGATGAAGAAGTTATCCCACTTTTAACCGAAGTGATTCCAGTTTGCCCTGTTTGGAGATTTGGCAATTTCTTCTTGATACAAATAAAACCAGAATGAATCACGATGTAAGAAGCTTGATTTGGACTCATAAATCAGTGTCGAATCACCCTGAAGTTGACTCAAGATCATAGGAGTTATGATGAAGAAGTTATCCCACTTTTAACCGAAGTGATTCCAGTTTGCCCTGTTTGGAGATTTGGCAATTTCTTCTTGATACTAATAAAACCAGAATGAATCACGATGTAAGAAGCTTGATTTGGACTCATAAATCAGTGTCGAATCACCTGAAGTTGACTCAAGATCATAGGAGTTATGATGAAGAAGTTATCCCACTTTTAACCGAAGTGATTCCAGTTTGCCCTGTTTGGAGATTTGGCAATTTCTTCTTGATACTAATAAAACCAGAATGAATCACGATGTAAGAAGCTTGATTTGGACTCATAAATCAGTGTAGAATCACCCTGAAGTTGAATCAATATCATTGGAGTTATGATGAAGAAGTTATCCCACTTTTAACCGAAGTGATTCCAGTTTGTCCTGTTTGGAGATTTGGGAATTTCTTCTTGATACTAATAAAACCAGAATGAATCACGATGTAAGAAGCTTGATTTGGACTCATTAATCAGTGTAGAATCACCCTGAAGTTGACTCAATATCATAGGAGTTATGATGAAGAAGTTATCCCACTTTTAACCGAAGTGATTCCAGTTTGCCCTGTTTGGAGATTTGGCAATTTCTTCTTGATACTAATAAAACCAGAATGAATCACGATGTAAGAAGCTTGATTTGGACTCATAAATCAGTGTAGAATCACCCTGAAGTTGACTCAAGATCATAGGAGTTATGATGAAGAAGTTATCCCACTTTTAACCGAAGTGATTCCAGTTTGCCCTGTTTGGAGATTTGGCAATTTCTTCTTGATACTAATAAAACCAGAATGAATCACGATGTAAGAAGCTTGATTTGGACTCATAAATCAGTGTAGAATCACCCTGAAGTTGACTCAATATCATTGGAGTTATGATGAAGAAGTTATCCCACTTTTAACCGAAGTGATTCCAGTTTGCCCTGTTTGGAGATTTGGCAATTTCTTCTTGATACTAATAAAACCAGAATGAATCACGATGTAAGAAGCTTGATTTGGACTCATAAATCAGTGTCGAATCACCCTGAAGTTGACTCAAGATCATAGGAGTTATGATGAAGAAGTTATCCCACTTTTAACCGAAGTGATTCCAGTTTGCCCTGTTTGGAGATTTGGCAATTTCTTCTTGATACTAATAAAACCAGAATGAATCACGATGTAAGAAGCTTGATTTGGACTCATAAATCAGTGTCGAATCACCCTGAAGTTGACTCAAGATCATAGGAGTTATGATGAAGAAGTTATCCCACTTTTAACCGAAGTGATTCCAGTTTGCCCTGTTTGGAGATTTGGCAATTTCTTCTTGATACTAATAAAACCAGAATGAATCACGATGTAAGAAGCTTGATTTGGACTCATAAATCAGTGTAGAATCACCCTGAAGTTGACTCAAGATCATAGGAGTTATGATGAAGAAGTTATCCCACTTTTAACCGAAGTGATTCCAGTTTGCCCTGTTTGGAGATTTGGCAATTTCTTCTTGATACTAATAAAACCAGAATGAATCACGATGTAAGAAGCTTGATTTGGACTCATAAATCAGTGTCGAATCACCCTGAAGTTGACTCAAGATCATAGGAGTTATGATGAAGAAGTTATCCCACTTTTAACCGAAGTGATTCCAGTTTGCCCTGTTTGGAGATTTGGCAATTTCTTCTTGATACTAATAAAACCAGAATGAATCACGATGTAAGAAGCTTGATTTGGACTCATAAATCAGTGTAGAATCACCCTGAAGTTGACTCAAGATCATAGGAGTTATGATGAAGAAGTTATCCCACTTTTAACCGAAGTGATTCCAGTTTGCCCTGTTTGGAGATTTGGCAATTTCTTCTTGATACTAATAAAACCAGAATGAATCACGATGTAAGAAGCTTGATTTGGACTCATAAATCAGTGTCGAATCACCCTGAAGTTGAATCAATATCATTGGAGTTATGATGAAGAAGTTATCCCACTTTTAACCGAAGTGATTCCAGTTTGCCCTGTTTGGAGATTTGGCAATTTCTTCTTGATACTAATAAAACCAGAATGAATCACGATGTAAGAAGCTTGATTTGGACTCATAAATCAGTGTAGAATCACCCTGAAGTTGACTCAAGATCATAGGAGTTATGATGAAGAAGTTATCCCACTTTTAACCGAAGTGATTCCAGTTTGCCCTGTTTGGAGATTTGGCAATTTCTTCTTGATACTAATAAAACCAGAATGAATCACGATGTAAGAAGCTTGATTTGGACTCATAAATCAGTGTAGAATCACCCTGAAGTTGACTCAAGATCATAGGAGTTATGATGAAGAAGTTATCCCACTTTTAACCGAAGTGATTCCAGTTTGCCTGTTTGGAGATTTGGCAATTTCTTCTTGATACTAATAAAACCAGAATGAATCACGATGTAAGAAGCTTGATTTGGACTCATAAATCAGTGTAGAATCACCCTGAAGTTGACTCAAGATCATAGGAGTTATGATGAAGAAGTTATCCCACTTTTAACCGAAGTGATTCCAGTTTGCCCTGTTTGGAGATTTGGCAATTTCTTCTTGATACTAATAAAACCAGAATGAATCACGATGTAAGAAGCTTGATTTGGACTCATAAATCAGTGTCGAATCACCCTGAAGTTGACTCAAGATCATAGGAGTTATGATGAAGAAGTTATCCCACTTTTAACCGAAGTGATTCCAGTTTGCCCTGTTTTGGAGATTTGGCAATTTCTTCTTGATACTAATAAAACCAGAATGAATCACGATGTAAGAAGCTTGATTTGGACTCATAAATCATTGTAGAATCACCCTGAAGTTGACTCAAGATCATAGGAGTTATGATGAAGAAGTTATCCCACTTTTAACCGAAGTGATTCCAGTTTGCCCTGTTTGGAGATTTGGCAATTTCTTCTTGATACTAATAAAACCAGAATGAATCACGATGTAAGAAGCTTGATTTGGACTCATAATCAGTGTAGAATCACCCTGAAGTTGACTCAAGATCATAGGAGTTATGATGAAGAAGTTATCCCACTTTTAACCGAAGTGATTCCAGTTTGCCCTGTTTGGAGATTTGGCAATTTCTTCTTGATACTAATAAAACCAGAATGAATCACGATGTAAGAAGCTTGATTTGGACTCATAAATCAGTGTCGAATCACCCTGAAGTTGACTCAAGATCATAGGAGTTATGATGAAGAAGTTATCCCACTTTTAACCGAAGTGATTCCAGTTTGCCCTGTTTGGAGATTTGGCAATTTCTTCTTGATACTAATAAAACCAGAATGAATCACGATGTAAGAAGCTTGATTTGGACTCATAAATCAGTGTCGAATCACCCTGAAGTTGACTCAAGATCATAGGAGTTATGATGAAGAAGTTATCCCACTTTTAACCGAAGTGATTCCAGTTTGCCCTGTTTGGAGATTTGGCAATTTCTTCTTGATACTAATAAAACCAGAATGAATCACGATGTAAGAAGCTTGATTTGGACTCATAAATCAGTGTAGAATCACCCTGAAGTTGACTCAAGATCATAGGAGTTATGATGAAGAAGTTATCCCACTTTTAACCGAAGTGATTCCAGTTTGCCCTGTTTGGAGATTTGGCAATTTCTTCTTGATACTAATAAAACCAGAATGAATCACGATGTAAGAAGCTTGATTTGGACTCATAAATCAGTGTAGAATCACCCTGAAGTTGACTCAAGATCATAGGAGTTATGATGAAGAAGTTATCCCACTTTTAACCGAAGTGATTCCAGTTTGCCCTGTTTGGAGATTTGGCAATTTCTTCTTGATACTAATAAAACCAGAATGAATCACGATGTAAGAAGCTTGATTTGGACTCATAAATCAGTGTAGAATCACCCTGAAGTTGACTCAAGATCATAGGAGTTATGATGAAGAAGTTATCCCACTTTTAACCGAAGTGATTCCAGTTTGCCCTGTTTGGAGATTTGGCAATTTCTTCTTGATACTAATAAAACCAGAATGAATCACGATGTAAGAAGCTTGATTTGGACTCATAAATCAGTGTAGAATCACCCTGAAGTTGACTCAAGATCATAGGAGTTATGATGAAGAAGTTATCCCACTTTTAACCGAAGTGATTCCAGTTTGCCCTGTTTGGAGATTTGGCAATTTCTTCTTGATACTAATAAAACCAGAATGAATCACGATGTAAGAAGCTTGATTTGGACTCATAAATCAGTGTAGAATCACCCTGAAGTTGACTCAAGATCATTGGAGTTATGATGAAGAAGTTATCCCACTTTTAACCGAAGTGATTCCAGTTTGCCCTGTTTGGAGATTTGGCAATTTCTTCTTGATACTAATAAAACCAGAATGAATCACGATGTAAGAAGCTTGATTTGGACTCATAAATCAGTGTAGAATCACCCTGAAGTTGACTCAATATCATAGGAGTTATGATGAAGAAGTTATCCCACTTTTAACCGAAGTGATTCCAGTTTGCCCTGTTTGGAGATTTGGCAATTTCTTCTTGATACTAATAAAACCAGAATGAATCACGATGTAAGAAGCTTGATTTGGACTCATAAATCAGTGTAGAATCACCCTGAAGTTGACTCAAGATCATAGGAGTTATGATGAAGAAGTTATCCCACTTTTAACCGAAGTGATTCCAGTTTGCCCTGTTTGGAGATTTGGCAATTTCTTCTTGATACTAATAAAACCAGAATGAATCACGATGTAAGAAGCTTGATTTGGACTCATAAATCAGTGTAGAATCACCCTGAAGTTGACTCAAGATCATAGGAGTTATGATGAAGAAGTTATCCCACTTTTAACCGAAGTGATTCCAGTTTGCCCTGTTGGAGATTTGGCAATTTCTTCTTGATACTAATAAAACCAGAATGAATCACGATGTAAGAAGCTTGATTTGGACTCATAAATCAGTGTAGAATCACCCTGAAGTTGAATCAAGATCATAGGAGTTATGATGAAGAAGTTATCCCACTTTTAACCGAAGTGATTCCAGTTTGCCCTGTTTGGAGATTTGGCAATTTCTTCTTGATACTAATAAAACCAGAATGAATCACGATGTAAGAAGCTTGCATTTGGACTCATAAATCAGTGTCGAATCACCCTGAAGTTGAATCAATATCATAGGAGTTATGATGAAGAAGTTATCCCACTTTTAACCGAAGTGATTCCAGTTTACCCTGTTTTGAGATTTGGCAATTTCTTCTTGATACTAATAAAACCAGAATGAATCACGATGTAAGAAGCTTTATTTGGACTCATAAATCAGTGTAGAATCACCCTGAAGTTGACTCAAGATCATAGGAGTTATGATGAAGAAGTTATCCCACTTTTAACCGAAGTGATTCCAGTTTGCCCTGTTTGAGATTTGGCAATTATCTTGATACTAATAAAACCAGAATTGAATCACGATGTAAGAAGCTTGATTTGGACTCATTAATCAGTGTAGAATCACCCTGAAGTTGAGAGCGAAGATCATAGGAGTGCTATGATGAAGAAGTATCCCACTTTTAACCGAAGTGAATTTCCAGTTTACCCTGTTTGGAGATTGGCAATTTCTTCTTTGATAAAAAAAAACCAGAATGATCACGATGTAAGAAGCTTGATTTGGACTCATAAATCAGTTTGATCACCCTGAAGTTGAATCAATATCATTGGAGTTATGATGAAGAAGTTATCCCACTTTTAACCGAAGTGATCCCAGTTTGCCCTGTTTTGAGATTTGACAATTTCTTCTTGATACTAATAAAACCAGAATGAATCACGATGTAAGAAGCTTGATTTAGACCCATAAATCAGATTAGAATCACCCTGAATTTGGATCAAGATCATAGGAGTCATGATGAAGAAGTTATCCCACTTTTAACCGAAGTGACTCCAGTTTACTCTGTTTGGACATTTCGCAATTTCTTTTTGATTCTAATCAAAGCCAGAATGAATCAAGATGTAAGAAGCTTTATTTGGACTCATAAATCAGTGTAGAATCATCCTGAAGTTGAATCAATATCATTGGAGTTATGAAGAAGAAGTTATCCCAGTTTAACCGAAGTGATCCCAGTTTGCCCTATTTGGAGATTTGGCAATTTCTTCTTGATACTAATAAAACCAGAATGAATCACGATGTAAGAAGCTTGACTTGGACTCATAAATCAGTGTAGAACCACCTGAAGTTGAAGCAAGATCATAGGAGTTATGATGAAGAAGTTATCCCACTTTTAACTGAAGTGATTCCAGTTTGCCCTGTTTGGAGAGTTGGCAATTTATTTTTGATACTAATAAAACAATAATGAATCACGAT
>CAJHQQ010003879.1:0-36486 GCA_905132885.1 Moricandia moricandioides | reverse complement strand
CCTTTATATCTGTAGTGTCGCTCACATGAGTAAATTATGAAGGTCTTATATGGCCGTTGACCCCCTGGATTTCTCGAGGTTGAATCGCAGCCCTGTTAATAGAGAATTGAGTGGGCCTGATCAACTCTGCTATCGATCGATGCTCAGGGATTACAGCCCCTGTGCATCTAATTTCTGACCTGCTGCATTACACAGATAACCTTCATGGATATGCAGGTCTCCATTCCTATCCCTAGTCAGAATAAGTGCCACAACCATCTTTACTCGCCGGTTACTATCAATCGATGGTAGAGTAGAAGTGTCGATTGATGTTCATCCAAGAGTGGTGCCGATCGACGTTGAAGTATTGTTGTTGATCGATGCTAGAAGTTTCTCTCTGTGGATGGTGCGTTCAATAGCTGCTGGGTCTGAGAAAAGTAAGTATTTTTCCTTGTTGCTCATGGTACTGCTATGCATGTACCTAAAAGACAAGAATTTTTTTTATAACAATAAGATGAAATAGCTAGGTGTAGTACTTAGGGATCGAATCTATAGGGAGTGTGGGCACACAATAGACTATAGATGTTTAAATTAAGCTAGACAAACAGTTTATTAAAGAAGTAATAGTAAACAACTAAGCAAGTGATTGTTTTGATAACAATATGATGAAATAGCTAGGTGTAAGGATTTATCAATCAATAGATTCAAAATACAAATCAAGGATGCTAAGGGTTTTATAGATCAAATTCAAGAACTCGAATTCAATAAGCAAGTAATCCAGCTCTCGCATGCAATTACTAATCAGATGCCTAAGTTCTATGTTCCAGCTCTCGCATTCAAACAAGGATCGAGCGTCAATCGATATCAATGATTGGGTATCGATCGATACTACCTTAGACAAGCATTAACACACATATCGATAATGTTCAACTAGATCCTAGACCAACTCTCGTATGCGCCTAGATATCTAATCCACTCAGGGCTTGGGTTCCGTTAATTAATAACACTCTCGTGCCTCTCAATTTTCCTACGATTTTTGGTTTAAGAAAGCAGTCACGACAGAATCAACGTCGGAAACCTACCGGGAGAATGCATTTGTTGGGGAAAAAAATGGTATTCTCGAAATCAGCATCTAAAAATTGTGTTTCTATACGAATGCAGTCTCAAAATTGAGTTAACAAAAGTCTCCGGGCCAAAACTCAAAAGAAAGGAACAAGAATCTACTAACTCGCCCGTATGGCATGTTGGACTGTCCAACTCGCCATACGGGCGAGTAGGACGGCACGAATCGACCAACTCGCTCGTATTGCGAGTTGGACAAGGCCAACTCAACATACGGGCGAGTTAGTCAGCATGGATCAACCAACTCGCCATATGGGCGAGTTGGTTGGCACGACACGTCCAACTCTCCCGTATGGCGAGTTGGACAATGCAAACTCGCCGAACAGGCGAGATAGATAGCACGAGCAATCCGACTCGCTCGTTCAGCCAGTCGGATCAAATCAGTACAGTTTCACCTCGTCCTCGTTAAACTACCTCTTTCGATACCTGATCGAAATTATCTTTGTTCCGTCTCGATCGGGATTGACATTGGAACTTTACCAAAAGAACTCATTTTTTGAGAAAAGATCGGGTCGATCGTATGAGACAAAAACGGTTAACTAAACACCTAGAGTCACACGTCTCGGACGACATCGTCTTAGCAATGTTATTTCGATAAAGTCGTAGAAACTCCTAAGTCAGAAAACGGCCCGACGAGGTCTAATGCTCGGCTAAAGGCCCACTCGCGATTTTATCCGAAATCAAGCCCAAAATTTGTGACGGTTATTTTTTTTTATTTTGAAGGAAAGGATAAATGTTTTGTTTGAAGGGATAAATGTCAAGATCGAAGGATAAATGTTAGGTTCCCGAAGATGATCATGAAGATCGAGGAAAAAAGGAAATTTATGTGTAGCGATAAATTTGACCAAGGCAGAAGGGGAAAGATCAAACCGCCAATAGAGGAGAATTTAAGGACTTCAAGGGTGATGATGCAGATGAAACACGAATATCTTTACTCAGAGCAAACATAGCTTAGCAGTTAGAGCATTTAGGCAACTCTCCGATTTTGTTATTTGATCTGCGACTAAACTAGGATTTTGCAGTCTTAGGTTATTAGAACTAGGGATATCGCCGACAACTCTCATAGCCTAGGCTCCTATCCTGTTGTAAACGCTCATACGTAAATTCAGAGTAATACATCTATTTGCTCTCTTTTCGATTCTTGCTTTGTTTTTTCATATTTACCTCGTATTCTGATTGATTGGCGTGTGGTTTAGCAGATATCTGGGACCTCTGGGAAACTAGGGTTTACCCTGCGTTCCTAATTCAACGGAAATCGACAGTGCAAATTCTGGTTCCCACAGTTTGGCGCTAGAAGGAGGGGGGGGGGCTTACGGATCAATCTAACTCTCAGTCATCAACGCTCAATCGAAACATGTCAGATCTTAACAACCAACAGCCTCGTGACAATAAATTCATCGACGAGAACGTTGAAAACACTTCAGCAACGAACGTCACTGCGGTCAACACCGATGCAAACACCGCAACGTTCGAGGAGGTGAAGAAGATGTTAGCGAATTTTGACAAGAAATCAGGAGAACATGATAAGGTCATGAATTCTCTCGCTAAACAGGTTGAAACCCTTACAGCAAGGAACAAGGCCATCTTTCCGCGGGGAACAACCCGAATCCGCGGAAAAAGACTCGACTTTGCAACACCTTTATACCGGTCCGATAACGTGCAAGGCAAACCGTCTGGAAAAAACCCGGACGAATTCACCCCCACGCCTACATGGAAAACCCGAGCGACCTTCCTCCTATTAAGGAATATAAAGGAGGAGGAGAAGTCGAACGTGTCAACATAGAATCTAGCTGTCAGTCTGAACCTACGGACAAAGACACATACATACATCCGCACCACACAAGAAGTCGAGCAGCTCAAGATGAATCCCAGTTAGACAACCCTGTGATCGAAGAAGAAGAAGCTATCTTCTGGAAAGAGCAGGAAGATCTAGCGGAGGAGCAAACTTGGAGCACTCACAGCAAACGCCGACAAAGTCGGAAATCTGCTAACAAGAGTTCTGAAATCCGCGATGATCTCATAAAAATGGTGGCCAAAGTCAGGGGAGTGAACTCCCAAATCCACCACGCTACTATCACCGCACCAGAGATCGATCTACCGCTCGAAGAAGCTCGTAAAACCCCCTTTACTACTCGTATAACTGAAACTAGGGTTTCAAATCCTGGCAAGGTCAAAGTGATGCCACACGACGGAGCTACTGATCCTAAGGCACACCTACAGGCTTTTCAGGTCGCGATGGGTAGGGCCAGATTCAAAGTAAATTTGAGAGACGTTTGTGATTGCCACCTCTTGGTAGAGAACCTTCGCGGAGCAGCGCTAGAATGGTTCTCTCGCCTCAGGCGAAACTCCATTGGAAGCTTCAGCCAGCTCGCCTCAGAATTCCTCAAACAATACTCGATGTTCATAGATCGAGAAACCTCCGACGTGGACCTTTGGAGCTTGTCCCAGGGAGAGGACGAAACTCTCCGCGAATTCATAAAATTGTTCCAAACCCTCATGACTAGAGTCAGCGGGATAAGTGACAAAGTCGCGATAGACGCACTTTGAAAAACGCTCTGGTTCCAGTCGAAGTTCAGGAATTGGATAACTTTAGAAAAGCCACGCATGATCCAAGACGCGCTCCACAAAGCCAAAAATTACATTATCATTAAAGAAGAGAAGATGGTATTGTCCCAAAAATGGAAGCCAACAAAGAATGCTTCAAAGGATCCGGTGTCGGATCAGAAAATTAAAAGACAAACCCTCGCAACGACGACCCTCCGGATCGGAGCAAGGACGGACGGCGGGTAAAACGTGGATCCGAGATCCAAGTTACGACGAAAACGGCTTCTACGATTTTCACCAAACGCGCGGGCGCTCGACCATTAACTGCAAAGTTCTCGGCGCAAGATTGGCCGCGAAACTGCTCTCTAGGGAAATCTCAGGAGTCTCCAGAGTGAGGGATCTCATCTTCGATTCAGATCGCCCCCCAAAAAACAACAAAACTCCTCAAACGGAGAAACCTTCCCAAGGGGACCAATCTAGGAAAAAGCGCGGAAGAAGGTAGGATGATAAGGGCAACGACAGCAACCGTCGCAGGGTAAACATGATCATCGGCGGATCACAATTCTGCAGCGACATCGTCTCGGCCATAAAAGCTTATCAGCGCAAAGCTGAGACAAGCGTGAATTCGACAATCTGGCCCACGATCAACGACACTACGAAAGTAGTAATCACTTTCGACGAAGAAGAAGCCAGAGGAATCGATCAGCCACACTGCAATCCACTCGTCATCGATCTCGTGATAAGAGATCTCGGGGTGGCCATGGTTCTCAAAGAAACCAGAAGAACAATCAACGTCATCTTTCGTGACACTCTTAAACGGATGAACATTGAGGTAGGCGAAGTTGTACCATCACCTAAGCCGCTAACCGGATTCTCTGGCATAACATCAATAACCCTCAGATCTATCAAATTACATGTGGCAGCATAAGAAGTCACCAAGATCGTCGATTTCTCAGTCGTCGACAACCTAGCCATCTACAATGTCATCATGGGCACGCCTTGGCTAAACGTCATGAAGGCAGTCCCATCAATTTACCACTTAGGCATTAAGTTCCCAACTCACAACGGGAAAGCCGAAATTTGGTGCTTCCAGAAGCAGTCGAGACGCTGCTTCCTGGCCGAACACAAGCTAAGACAAATCACGAACGCCGCAATGAAAAATTCCAAGCACCCGAGGATAGCCCAGGCATCTGCCACAAGTACTTCGGGCAAGGACAACCCTGAACCGTCGATTCTAGCAACGGCCAGCAAACAACCAGTTCCAGTGCCCGACACGCCCATCCTATCAAAGAAGACAACTCCAACAGAAGACGTCGACTCAGCAACTGATGCAGTCGACACAAACACAACGGCCGAGTAAACAGACTCGCCCAAACAAACAGAACTACGAGATGGCTTGATACTCAAAAGAGGTACGTAGGCAGCTCGTCAAAAGACGAGTTCAGCTATCCCCCTCTCTAAAAAAAGGGGGGGGGGGGGCAGTGGGTACATATACGAACACTCGTATATTCCCACTTTCAGAAATAATTTTTTTTTGAATTATACCCGAGATTTTCAAAACTTTCTCGACAACAAAGACTTCTTTAGAAATTCATAAATTGTCTATCATCCCGCAACGAAACACTATGTCATACATCCTTACACGAGCAAAACGATTATCGCGCCATCCCAAAAAAGGAAACTCGCGAAAAATCATTCTACCTCAAAACAGATCAACTCTACACCAACATATCTCGGTCGAATCATTGATTCCAGATCCAAGCATGAGCTCCTGGTTCCATACGCTAAAATCGTAACTTACGCAAAGTGAGTTTTCGAAAAATTTGGCGAGACGTCG
This sequence comes from Moricandia moricandioides, assembly GCA_905132885.1. Taxonomy (NCBI): domain Eukaryota; kingdom Viridiplantae; phylum Streptophyta; class Magnoliopsida; order Brassicales; family Brassicaceae; genus Moricandia; species Moricandia moricandioides. The sequence continues at coordinate 31,004 of CAJHQQ010003879.1, read as the reverse complement.
TCTTAATTTTCGAGAATACACCCCAATCCATTCGCAACTACAAAACACTCGAAAATTGGCCCCACCGAGCACCCTAGCCGTCTTAAACAAACGCACCCAGGTCCGTCCTAAGGAAAGATCCTCTCACATCTGACTAGGATAAACATCGTGCTATAAAAGAAATCCGAAATTCTGGTCAGCATTTTTGGGAGACATAAAAATTGTCCCTGAAGAGATGCTCGACTCCGACCTGACAAGTCGTATAAGCCAAGAACCTATCGCGGACTTTAAATTAAAGCGAAGTCAGGTTAAAATCGAAGCAGACAAAACAAAATCCGATTAGTCATCGAAAAGCCTTAAACCAAAAGTAAACCTAGGTCCTGCCCTAAACCCAGCACACTGGTCTCTAAAATCTCAAGACATAATATCAAAAAGATACGAGATCCTAAAAGCATGTCTCTTCATCTGTATCTAAACGTTTCCGAAACTTTGAAAACTCCTCGAACATCTCGCACGAACAATGAGCAGGGCGATCCGCAAAAAAGGGAGGATGTCGAGATGACAACTCGAGTTTTCTTTCTACACTAAACAAATCCCAAATATCTAAAAAACACCCATTCATCATAAACAAGCACTGTTTGAATAAAAGTTAGTAAAAGACATGGATTAAAGGCCACACTCGGCCAGTCCTGCTACATACGGCCACATTTGGCCAACAAACAAACAAGACCGAAATGTGCAATAATATAGAAGAGGTCATTCCCGAATAAGTCACAGCCTCGCGATTACTCATCAAGAACGAAACACCCGGTCATCGATCTGCCAAGCGAATAGTTGTTGACATCCAGAGGAGCCGTCGGCTGATTTACCTCGCCTGTCTCATCGGCATTCCCCACTTCGGCCTCCACTGTGTCGGGAGAAACAGGAATCGGGTCCCATTGTTCCCAAATCCTCTCTTAGTCTGAGGAATCACAAAGTCCTTATCCCTCTCATTCATACACCCGGTCTGCCTCACATATTCAGCACCGAACGAATAACCAGAAGCTTGTGTGAGGTATAGACCGCTCACAGCACCGCGACATTTGCGATAGTCTCTGAAGTCCTTATAACCCTTCGTAAGTTCCTCGAATTGATACGATAACCTTTCACGACGAGTCATCATGACTTCAGCCATTTTCCTCTTCCCTCACCTATAAGCGCGACGTATCAGTCGTGACCAAATCACTCTCGAGGCAACGAGAACTTTCAAACTCATCTCTCAGAAGAGTAATCTAATTATTGGTTGCCTCAGCCTTAAACTGAGCCATGCGTGCTTCCTGCCAGCTCGCATTAAGTGCTCGGTTCATCATAAAGAGGCCCTGCCAAGTATCTCGAAGTCAGAAAAGCTCATCCTCAAAAGAAAAGGACAAGACCTTACCCCGTTGACCATCCTCGACGCCTCGGTAAACTCCAGGGCCTCGCTTGATCAACCTGTGCCCGGAGGATAGTCAAAACCAAGAGTCTCGTCGAAATAGCCTCGACCGCCACTATCCCCACCTACTTGACTATTTAGGTAGTCTCTTAGTATATTCTCGGAGGAGCACCTCTCATTAGCCGCTTCATCCTCAACAATGAAGTGTTTTTCCTTCTAAGTCTTTGGTCTTTCTTCTCTCATGCAAACCGTGCACGGAACAAATCCATCCATGGACGCCTCCGATCCTTCCTCAACCGGTAGATCTAGCTGGTACAGAGAACGGTGGAGAGCAACAGCGTGACAGACCTCTTTGGGTTAAACGTTACCCAAAAATATGGGCAACCGCGAAGCAAGTCTCGGATGGTATCCAGACCTTCCGGACTCGGAGGGAAAAGATTTGTCTCTGAGAATAAAATGTAAACGAAACGTATTCGAGATCAAACTCCACCAAAACAAAAAAAGGGGGGGGGGGGGTAAAGAAAAGATAAAAGTGGCTACACTTGATCAATGATTCCTTTCAAACCCCATATAGTCCTAAAGAAGGAGAGGTCGTGTTCCTTTACATACGCATCGTCAACACGGATGAAAAATAAGTGTTTCCGCCATTCATGGTAGTTGGACATGAATTCGCTTATGATCGTCATCCCCGACGGGGCTTCAACTGAATTATTGACGATTTCCCAACTGGTTTAAGCAAAGCGTCGAGGTGTTTTGGCATCGAGTGTTATACCCAACTCGTAACTCAGCACGAGAATCTCGACAATATGCTGCAAGCCACACGGGTTTATTTGACCAATCGATATCTTAGAATAATCGAGAAGTCGCACTATGACTTCGGGAATATGAAACCACAAATGGCATTGCGTCAGGAACACCTCGTAACATGTAAAGTAACCATCAGGTGGAAACTCAGCAACCTCTCCTCCCTCTGGAAGATGAAACTCGACCGATTCTGGACATTAAGACAATGTTTGTTGGGACAACCCTCTACGGGGTTGGCACGAAACGGATGCAAGGACCACGTACCTGGTCTGGGGGGTTTCACATCTCCCCTGTCCACCCAGTACGCTTCAGCTTCTTCAGGATCGACTGAGTAGGCCGAGAATTCCACCTTCCGCACAACATCATTGCGTTACGAGCTGGAACCATCGGGGACGAGACGGTCATCACGAGACTTTGAGGAAACCTCTCTCCCCCAAGACATAGCTTCCTTGTCACCAAAGGAATGAAAGAAAGGAGAAAATCTTTTGATTCTTAAAAAAGTTTGTGGAAATATACAAATAATGAGTTTGTAATATCACTCCACATACTTATAGAAGAAAGGATTCACTTTTTCACCTCGAGGCTTCAGACGTCAGATTCCTCCTAATTCATCCAATATGCTTAAAACCACTTGCAAGAAGTTCACAGTTATACCAAGCTGGGGGCTAAATGTTGGGGTCAAAATTGGTTACGATGGAATCAACGCCGGAAACTTACCGGGAGAATACGTATGTTAGGGGCAAAAACGGTATTCTCAAAATTAGCATCTAAAAATTGTGGTTCTATATGAATGCAGTCTTGAAATTGACTTAACGAAAGTCTCTAGACCAAAACTCGAAAGAAAGGAACACGAATCGCCCAACTCGCCGAACGGGCGAGTTGGAAGGCACGAGCAATTCAAATCACTCATTCAGCCAGTCGGATCAAATCAATCCAGTTTCACCTCGTCCTTGTTTAACTCCCTCCTTTGATACTTGATCGAACTTATCTTTTTTCCATCCTGATCGGGATTGACATTGGAACTTTACCGAAAGAACTCATTTTCTCGAAAAGGATCAGGTCGATCGGATGAGACGATAACAGTTAACTAAACACTTAGAGTCACACGTATCGTACGAAATATCCTAACTCTCGGATGACGTCGTCTTAGCAATGTTATTTCGATAAAATCGTAGAAATGCCTAAGTCAGAAAACGGCCCAACGAGGTCTAAAGCTCGGTTAATGCCCCACTCGCGATTTTATCCAAAATCAAGCCCAAACTTTGTGATGGTTATTCTTTTATTTTGAAGAAAGGATAAATGTTAAGTTTGAAGGGATAAATGTCAAGATCGAAGGATAAGTGTTAAGTTTCTAAAGATAATCATGAAGATCGAGGAAAAAAAGGAGTATTTCCGCGAAGCGATAAGTTCCACCAAGGACAGAATCGGAAAGAGAAAACCCCCTATAAAGGAGTATATAAGGACTTCAAGGGTGATGATTCAGAGGACACACGAAAATATTTACTCAGCAAACATAGCTTAGCACTTAGAGCATTTAGGCAACTTTCCGATTTTGTTATTCGAGATGCGACTCAACTAGGGTTTTGCAGTCTTAGGTTATTAGAACTAGGGATATCGCCGACAGCTCTCATAGCCTAGGCTCCTATCCTCCTATCATGTTGTAAACGCTCATACGCGAATTCGGAATAAGACATCTATTTGCTCTCTTTTTGATTCTTGCTTTGTTTTTCAATATTTACTTCGTATTATGATTGATTGGCGTGTGGTTTAGCAAATATCCGGGACCTATGGAAACTAGGGTTTACCCTGCGTTCCTAATTCAACGGAAATCGACAGTGTGAATTTCGGCTCCCACATATTACTAGCCACCATGGTGTAGAGATCTATAGATAACCTAGCAGTCATATGACTATCAAGATTATTACTCAGACATAGAAGCAGGAACACAAATCATAGTCTCAATAAATAATAGATATAGAATTCAATATAAACCAAAGGAATTCCAATCAATCTCTGAAGGAGAATTGATCTTCTCTCCAAAACTTAAGACAAAGAATAAAATAAAGCTTAGTCGTTAACAATGGCTTAGAAAACTATATAAATTAGGTCTAAACTCATGCAGGGGTATTCTGGTAACTTCCCATGACATTTGGGCTTATATCGGCCATAAAACAAGTCGGGTCTATCTTCTGGGATCAATGTCGATCGATGCTATGGCTGTGTCGTCGATCGACATTCATTCATTCCCTCGACAGCTTCATCTCGCGAGGCATACAGACCAATCTTCAGTAAATTGGGCCTAACTTTAGATCTAACCGTCAGATGGACCTCAAACCAGTGAATTGGAAAGAAAACTCAAATCTATATCTTATTTAAAAAGATAAGATCCATCGCACCGTGGGAAGGTCTCCATCCAGGGCTACAGATCTGATGCATCTGCGTACTTCGGCATCTCTAAAAGCTTTAGAATCACCAAAGTTCTCAAGAACGTATCTGAACTTGAAAATACACTAAAACGTACTCCAACACATATAATAGTCTCTATATAGGGCTGATATCATGGCACAATAGTGGTAAATATCAGGCCCTATCAATTACGCTGTAGCATTCTAAATTTGGCAGCTGTAGTCTCTGATATATCCTCCAATTTTTAAGAAATGTCTTCCTTTATTAGTATATGAGAGAAAACAATCTCATTGAACCTGTCTTCCAATTGTGTTTATGCTGTGTGCTTTTGTCTGTCGGACTTAGCATCGATCGATGGTGTGATGTTACCGTCGATTGATGTCACTCTGTTGTGTCCACTCGCATGCTGTCTTTGAATAGTATCCAAATCTCCCTGCATCTTATCCATGCGTGTAGTCAGACCGGTGAGGCATTTGTCTATAGTGGGTTGCCTCCCACTCAACGCTTGGTTATAGTTTTAAGCTCGACATTTTGAACTTTCTGACTAGAATGGAGGTGGATCAACACTTGGAAAACAAGTGTCTACATCTTCTTTGCTCTTCTGAAACCATGTACCAACGAAGCTTCTCATTGCTTCATCTCCTCTTGCTTTCTCATTCTTTATGATCTCCTTAGTAACCTCCACTGAATGCATTCTCCTTTGTAGATTCTCAATATTACGCTGAAGCATTCTATGTCTGGCAGCTGTTGTTTCTGATATATCCTCCAATTTCTGAGAAATATCTTCCTTCATTAGGCTATGAGAAAAAGTAATCTCATTGAACTTGTCTTCCAATTGTTTTTCTGCTGCGGTTTTTAGTCTGTCGAAATCAGTATCGATCGATGGCTTATTGCTGCCATCGATCGATGTCACTTTATCTGGTCCACTCGCATGCTGTCTTTGAACAGTATCCAAATCTTGTTGCATCTTATCCATGCGTGTAGTCAGACCAGTGAGGCACTTGTCTATAGGATAGTAGACATCATCAAGCCTCCTGTAGAAATCTTCTAATGACATCTCTTGAGCATTGTAGATTCCATTCACAAGATCGTCAATCTCTATTCTGCTATATGTTACTTTCTTCTTCCTGGACATAGCGATCTTTGCTGCATGTGCAGGTAAACATATGTAACTCTACTCAAACATAGTAGCTCTCTCTAGAACTGCCCTTATATCTTTCTCTAGCACATTCACAATTCGTCTGTTTATTGCGTGTGCATTACCATTCTCATCAATGTAGATGTCATACTCATCTTGATTTTCCCAAAACAAAATCCTTCTGCCATCAGCATCAATATCTCTCTTTCCATACTCTATCCGACCGTCTATCAGTAGGGGAATTATCCAAGTGACTGGTCTTGGTGTTTCGGAAGTAAAGGGTTTAGATGTACAGAACTCGTGGACTTCTGGAATGGTGGTATTGATCGATGCATGCTTATTTTTGTTCATGGATGTTTGATATTTGATAGGCTCGTGCTTCTGCTCCTTGATGTCGATCGATTTTGGTACCTAAGCGTCGATCGATGGCCGTTGCTGTTGTCCAAATAAACTTCCTGATCCATTCGCCATAACAAGGACGCCGACTACATATTCCTTAGGTAGATTGAGAATTCTCCCATAAAGATCTCGTGCACGTTCTTCAGTATCTCTTAAAATTCCAAACTTTTCTGGTCTGAGATAACCATCTTTTGTATCTTCTTCTCCAAGTAATTGTTCTGATTTTTGTTTGATGTCGTTTGATGGCCCAGATATGCTGAGGATTAATGATGGATTGCCCACTCTCGCGTTCATTACCCAGCCAGCTTCTTCCAGTGCTAGGCTGCGAGATTCAATAAGTTCTTCCTCTCTGTAAGCTGCATCGTGTTCTTCGTAATCCCTCCCGTAACCTTGGTATGCCGGATTGGTGTCGATCGATGGTGTATATGGACCGTCAATCGATGCTCGATAATCAGACTGGTGGACGAAAAGGTTTCCAGCTTCATTAGTCATTGCAAGTGTATCTGCCACATCTCCCTTCGTGACATGTAGAATTCTGCCATCCATAGCTCTTGCATGACCATTTGGATCTCGCATAATACCGAACTCATCTGGTTGTAAATAACCATATTCCCTTTCACGTTCTGCAGTTGAATCTCGTTCGGTTTCTGCTTCATTCTCAGTATCAATCGACGGTGTATGGTGGCCGTAGATTGATGTCGATTTCCCAGGTTGATATGAAAAACTCCAGCCTCTTTCATAGCAATCCCTCGGTATTCAATTGTTTCTTCATCTTTGTAGTCTTCGTTGTACTCGAGGTAGGCTGTGGTTTAACTGAAATTGCCATGGTAGGTGTGGGCTTGTTTCGATGTTTGAGTGTCGATCGATGCTCCTTCTTCTGATTCCTCCCCGAATTCGTAATTGCAGAAGCATGTGGCCACAAGCTCTGCATCATTGCACAATTTTGTGAGGGTATGTTTATTCTTATAAATCTCATAACACATATTATGGTCAATCAAGGAAAGGCACAACTTATTCGTCTTCATGTCACAAATGGCTCCTATGGGGCCATTAAATCTCTTCCAAGTAACAAAGAGGAGTTCTAATTGATCTGTATGTCCATTACATGGAAGTCTATCGGGACTAAGACGTCCTGAATTTGCAGTGGGACATCTATACAAATTCCCCCTTAATCGACTCTAGAGCAATCCACAAAAATGAAAGGGTCTTTGGAAGGCTCCACTCCCAGGTTCAACTTCTCCACCATAGCTCAGGGTATGATGCTCACTGATGATCCAGTGTCACAAACGGTGCTGGGAAACTCGTGGCTTTTGATCGGATATGGTACCAAAAACTTCGCATATTCACTTTCTTCTTCAAAATAATTCTTGGCTTTTTCCTAGGATGACTCTCGGTAGCCTTATCAACCATCATAGGCTCTGATGCATCCATCTTCTGCTCTAGAGTTGTCGTATTTGTGATCTTTTGTTGATAAACTCGTTTTATCACTCGGTACCATTGATAGATTGTACGATCCCTGGGTCAAATGACGCGTGAAGATTCTCCTGATCTTGAGGCCTTTCTCTCTTGACTTCTACCCAGAAATCATCATCAATAACAGTATTGATGTGATGTTTAAGAACAGATTCTTCCTTCTCTCTAACCATAGCCTCGTATTTGTTAAGAACTTCACTCGCCTGAGTCACTTGACTTTCCAGCTACCCCACACGGGTGTCGAGAACTTCGATTTTTGTGTTTAGGTGGAGGTACATGAAATCTAACTTCTCATTGAAGTCCACAGTCATCCTCTGATGTCCCTCCAGTGTTTTGTCAAACATAAATTTGACCCATGGTTTTCTGGTTGGTCTAAAATCTCCATGCCTTTAGCAGCTTGGGCTTTAGCTTCAGGTTAAGCTATTGCAGCGTCTGCTTCTGTATCTGGGATTACATCCCCTTAATCGTCTATCTTTTGACCTGCTGCATTACATAGAGGACCGTTGAGGTCATGCAAGTCTCCATTCTCATTCTGGCCCACAATTATAGGCGCAACCATCTGAACTCGTCTGCTGTCGTCGATCGATGCGGGTGAGATGCTGTCGATCGATGCTAGTGGTTAATATTGGTCGATGCTAGAGTTCTTATACCGGTCGATGCTATCCGTAAAGAAGTATCGGTTGATGCTGAATGTACGCTGTCAATCGATGCTTGTCGTCTTTCTTTGCGGATTGTACGTTCGAGTCTCTACGGATCTGAGAATAGTAATTATTGTCCTTTATTGCTCATGGTACTCTTTTTCATGCACCTAAAAGACAAAGGAAAAGAAAAATCAGTAACTCGAAAGTAAAACAAACCTAGACTAAACCCTAGAAAGTAAATCTTATGGTGATCAATGTTCCCGGGAACGGCCCCAAATTTGAAATGGGTGTGTTTACTATTCTAGCAGGGTATAAATATCCTAAACAATTAACTATCAAATTAACCTTTAATCCTAACACACAAAACAATACTCCTGCTAAGAGATATCAGGTGTAGTACTTAAGGATCAAATCCACAGAGAACAATGGCACACAATCGATTTCTTATTCCTAAAGGTTAAGCTAGGTGATTATATATATAGATAACAAGAAATCAGTCTAAGGAAATATTCCTTATTGCAGAGTGTAGATACAATATGGAAATATGCTAATAATGTAAATATAGAAATATGCTAATAATGTAAATATGAAAATATGCTACTAAACTAACTAGATGTAAATGTAAATATGCTAGATCTAAGGTTTTAGGCATGTGGATTATAGAGGATAAAAGATAATGGTATTAATCATAGAACTCAATATCTAATGTAAAAGACGACCAAATCTCGCTGCGAGTCTAATCTATTGACTAAGTCCGATGTCTTAGCTCTCGCTTGTTGACACGGAATGGTCGTCTATCGATGGTAATGATCCTGTGTCGATCGATGGTGTCTTGAGTAAAGCTTTATGACCTAATTCGATAAGCTCACTAGATTAACTAAATCAACTCTGGTTTGTTTCTAGCAACCTAGCTCAACATGATTATTCCGCTAGTAGACCTTGCTCTCGCTTGCACCTAACTATCCTATGATCAAGGTTCCAGTTAGCGACTCTATAACACAAGCAATAAACACAATTCTATAGATAGATCTAAAAATCACCATAGTAATTCTATTGTTTGGCTAATCAATCAATACCATTAATAAACCCTAAATCTAGTTGATAACTACTCATACATAATCAAAGTAAGAATAATAATCTGAACATAATGCATAGATAAAATATTGGGGTTCCAATACAAATCTCCCTAAGGAGTTATGAATCTTCTCCCCAAATAAAATACTAAAGATTTTAGCACTGTATGTCTCTGTACGTATGCCTTTTATGCCCCCTTCTTTTGGTGTCATACATAAAGTATAAACATAAAACCATAAAATCTATGTCAAAACTCGTCCATGGGTAAACTTGTAATGTTGTGTCTTGTCTCTAACTTGGGCTTGAAATAGGTTGTCTGCAAATTGGTCATCGATCGATGGCAAGTGCTCAGCATCGATCGATCATGGTCATGTAACATCGGTCGATGTCATGATAGTGCCGTTGATCGACGGCTGTCTTGTGCTTCGACTCTCTCAATGATCAGCTACATATTATTCTCCTCTAAATGCTCCAAAAGCTCCAAGTATCTCCATATATCTCCAAAACGTACCTGGACATGTAAAGACCTTAAAACATAGCCTAGACACACATAATAGACCCTAAATGGAGCCTATAACATGGCCTAAAACTTGTAATAAATAGGCTATATCACCCAACTCTCGCTGCGAGTCTAATTAGATGACTAAGTCCTACGGTCCAGCTTTCACATGCAAACAAGGAACGAGTATCAATCGATACTTCATCAGACAAGTGTTAACGCCCTAATTGAAATGTTCACTAGTTTACAAAAACAGTCGTTGCATGAGTGTAGCACCTAGCTCTGTAGAATTATTATCAAGAGTTGCACCCGTTTCACTGTTGTCAATTATCCTAAGTTCATGGTCTTAGTTAGCTACTATTAAACACAAGTAGTTAGATCAGTTATATGAAGGATCCTATTATATCACCTTTGCAATTCAATGTTTCAAAAGTTCATTCAACATCCTTAAAAATCCCTAAACTTACGGAGGGTCTACTCAGACATAATAGACGAAACAATGGCTTAGAAAACATAGAAATAGGGTTCTGAGTCCGCTAGGTTTTTTTCGTATATAAGGAAAACTTTAGGGAAAAGTTGTAATTTTAAAAATTTCATTAAAACAAGTCGTCTTGCTGATGTGGAGGAGTGTTGATCGACACTGAGAGGGTGGTGTCAGTAGACACTGGTTGATTCTCGACTCCTTCTTCTCGCGAGTCAGATGGACAACTCTTTAGTAAAATGGGCATAACATTTGATCCAAGATCCTGATTGACCTCAAACAAGTAGCATTGGAAATCTAACTCAAAGCTTTATCTTGTGCAAAAACTTGATCTCAATCGCACAGTAGGAATGACCCCATCCATAGCTAAACCTTTGACGCATCTTCACAATTCTGCACATAAATTAGCTTTAGAAACTCCAAAGTTCTCCAAAATGTACCTTGATAGGTCCTGATATTTACCTGTTCTAGACCATATTATAGGCCCTATTTGGAGCTTGTTATGTGTGTCTAGGATATGTTTTAGAGTATTTTCGGGTATAGTTACATTTTGGAGCATTGTAAAGATTCTGAGGTTTTGTGGAGCTCAGAGAGAGAGAGAGGAACCTCGTAGATTCTCAAATCAAAAACAAAGTACGAGTCGAGACAGAACATTGCATCGATCGATGACGCATTGTCGATCGACGGTCGAAGCGTTGTAGCCCAATTTAAATAGTATCCGACTTGAAGCCCAAGTCACAGAAATTACTAGATTGCCCATGGACGAGTTTTAACTACTTAATATTTTCTTTGCTTGTGTTTTATACAAAGAGGAGATTTTTTAGATACTTTTCAGAACAAACATAATAGTCTAGGGTTTTTGGGGAGAAAATCAAGAGTTCTCAAGCATTTTATTGGAACTCCACTTTCTATCCATATTCTTTATCTTATGTATTATTTTAGGTTTATGATTATTTTTTACTTAGCTATGTCTGATTAGTCACCTTTTTAGATTTAGGTTTTATTAATTGTTTTGATGGATTAGCGAAACAATAGAGTTGATAGGGTGATTATTATATTTATCATCACGAAAGTTGTTGGCTCTTAGCTTAGCCATAGGATATATATTACTTATTCTATCTTTACTAATTGAATTCGTGTTATATGATTAATAACTCATTGGCTTCTATCCATTATAATTTATTACCTGAAAATCCTAGATCTAGCTATTTTCCTTACTAGTTTACAAACCAACAATCAATCTTGTTACTTATTTCTAAAGTCTTATCAATTGTCTAGCATAACTAAGTTGATTGTCAAATATATTGTGTGCCCCCGCTCTCTGTGGATTTGATCCCTTAGTACTACATCTGACCCTCTTATTTGAGAGAGTAATCAATAGCTCTAGGCTAATTTGAGCACGTATCAAATTAGGCGTGATTGTCGGGAAGCAATGATCGCCATTAGATTTGTTTTGCAAGTTTTATGTAGGTTTTCTTTTCAGTTTACTCACAATTTTTTTCATTTGTCTTTCAGGTGTTTGCCGAGTAGTACCAGAAGCAACAAGGAAAAAGATTTAATTTACTCAGACCCAGCAGCCATCGAACATAGCATCCTCAAGGCGAAAAGGCAAGCATCGATTGACGCCAACACTTCTTTGTCCATCGACACTCATCTTCTAGAATTGATCTACATCAATACTGATCCATTGATCGATGGTGATTCCCGAGTAGAGATGGTTGCTATGCTGATCGTGAGTAGGAATGCGAGAGGGGACATGTATGACCTTGAATGTCATCTGCGTAATGTAACAGGTCAGAGAATTGATGAGCAGGGGATTGTAATACCTGAACCACAAGTAGCTGTTCTAGCTCAAGCTGGAGCTGAAGCCCATGCTGCTCAACCTAGAACGTTGGCTGACTACAATCGTCGAGATCAATTATTGCAAACAAATCTACTATGCATCCTCCATCTTTCCATAGGAACTATTTTGAGCTGAACCAACCCTCTTTCACACTTTTGGCACAGACACCATTTCATGGTCATTCTCATGAGCCCCTTATGGATCATTTGGAGCGATTCTAGGATCTTGTGTCTACAATCAAGGCTAATGGAGTCACTTATGAGTAACTACTATGCAAGTTCGTTAAATATTGACTTGCTGGAAATGCTTCATACTGGTTTATGCAGCTACCACCAGGATCTCCTACATATTGGAAAAATATCAAAAACGCCTTCCAGCGTAATTTCTTTGTTGATGCTAGAGCTGAATATTTGAGAAGCAGAATTGCTACATTCACACAGGAGTATGCAAAGTCTTTTAGAAGCTCTTGATCAGATTAAAATCCTACCAAATAGATTGTCCACACCATGGTTTCAATGAAGTGCAACTTTCCAGCAATTTCTTCAGAGGTATTTGAGCTATCATACCAGATGGCCTTTGACACATCCAGCGAAGGAAATTTCTGCACTTGAAGTCCAGAAGAGGCTACCAAATTGATAGAGAATTTGCCAGCTAGCAACAGCACCAAGAACAATGATCGTGAGAGTAAGAAATCAGCCCCTACAATAACCAAGGGTCAGATGGAAGAAGTAAAAGCTAGGAATGAACTTTATGCATCTAGATGCATCATGAATACTCACCCTCATTTGGGTGAGAATTTGAGGTGCGTTTTCGAAAATACAGTGGATGCTGCATTTTAATGCACTAAACAAACATTGATTTGCATCTTCATCTAGATGGATCACTTGGGTGAGCAACCAAACAACACCTTGATATGACTATACGAATGATTTTCCATGTAAGTCTTACAATAAGGGCTTCTCATAGAAGTGAATAAGAATGTTTCTCGCAGATTACTCGTGATGTTTGCGGGCTAAGATTAGGTTTTTCTCATTTGGGTTTTCTTATCGCAAAGTCGTTTTGCATGATACCAATCCTGTTTTCCCACGGTCTATTTCATATAAAATATTTTGGTTATAAGAAAGTAATGGATGACCAGTTTTGTTAAGGTAGTTAATCGTCACGATGTAGGGAGATGTAAAAGTAGCGATCTTTCCACAGATTTTTTGGGAAATGTTTCCACTTTGATTTCGATCAATGGTGAAAGTTTCTTGGGCTCACTCATGGATTTTTACCGAAGGTTATTTTGTTATGATCTAGTCGCGAAACGTTTTCCTGAATTTCTAGAGAGGAACGAATCGGTCAACCAACGGTAGATCTAGTCCACAAGAGGGAAGAAATCGTTCCCTTTGTTGTGCTTGCTGCTACTGGTGTTCTCGATTTTGCTTCGTCACAAACTTTTTTTTTATGAAGTTTTTGAAGTATGGGAGTATACAAGTATAGTATACGTACCTACTCCCTCTTTTTTTTACGAACGAAAACGGTTAACCGAAATTTTGAAGGATTGTGTATATTTTCTCTTTCGAGGATTGGGATTATCGACAATCTGAGTCGATTTAAAGAAGACATTGGGATTGTGACTTGGTTGTTTTCAGGTCGACGACATGGAATATGTCGGTTTTAAGAATATTTCTAGGAACGAGACAGTTTTACGAAGACGTTCGTGTCTATAGTTCTTTCTTTCTTTAGGAAGCGATCTGAGTATGTGTGGTGATCGTTTCTCGGTTTTTCGAGAAACTATATCGGTTTTCAAGATGTGCCTGAACAGTTAAGAAACAATAGATCGAGAAAGGGAAAATCACCTAAGACTTAGTTCTCTAGACTATCCACCTAGATTTTAAGTTCCCTAAAGTTTACGGCAATCTTCAAATCTTTTTTTATATGTTAATACCTTCCTATGAAAATTCCAAGTCTTATTTCAAAAATTTCCAAGTCGAACATACCTTAGTTTTCTCAAAGATTCGGGTTTGCCTCTCCTTCGTTATGCTTGCTCATTTCCCCTTCCTCTTCTTGTGTCTGTCAACTTCTTACGGATAGTGAGAATATTGATTCTTCATGGCTTTCTCTACTTTCCTGGTCGCGTTTAGGCTGGAGCCTGTCTTGCGATTTTGGTTCGGCGATCCACATTTTCATTCTGGTTTTCATTCCTGTATCCTTGGTTATACGAAAATGAATAAGTATCTGCTTGAAGGCCTCTCAGCGTTTAAGAATAGCCAGGAGCGATCAGGAGATGCCGAGGGTGATGAGGAAGACTCGTTGTGCGATGAGGCTTTGAGGAGAGATCATAGGCGATGAGGTTTGGAGAGAGACGACAGTGAGACCATGGATAGAGGCCTGTGGGCGGAGTTGACTTCTCAGTTATCGGTCCATCTCTTTCTTCTTCCGAGAGTCTTTTTGTACGATCTTTGTTTAACTTATCAAACATTGTCAAATTGTTTCACAAAAATGTCTCTTAAAAGGTTGTCGAGTTAATTATTTAAAAAAATGTTTCATAAGATTTTGTCGAGCTTAATTTTCTAAAATTATTACATCAATGTTGTCAAGTTTATTTTTACGAACGTTTTGCAAAAAAAAAAAATCATTGAGTTTAATTGTATGAAGGTCGTTTCATAAAATGTTGTCAAACTTAATTTACAAAAAAATATTTCGTAAAATGTTTTCGAGTTTGACGATATGAGAGTTGTATTTTGAAAAACTAATGTTTTTGCGGCTGTTCCATAAATTTAGTTTCCAAGTTTTATATCAGAAACTATAATTGTGATGACGCGACTAAAATTAATCAGAAATTTTCTCGTTTCCTTAGGATTGATCTGAAGGAGTTTTGAGTAATTTTTCTAAGCTTAGGTGACAATTATCGAGAATTCACTAAATATGTTACTACATAAGTGAAGCTTGAATTTTTACGAAATCTTAGGTTTCAGAAAACGTTTTAGCTGTGAGGGATACGAATCTCTCATTTTGCTTAGTTTTTTCTTCGTCAGTCGTATTAGGTTTTGTGTACCCATTTTTCGCGATTTCTGAGAGAGCAAGTTTTATTTTTCCAAAAGGTTTACGGAAAATTTCTTTTGATCGATTCCAATTTTTTTTGTAATTGCATAAATAATACATAATTATTATAGATTTAATTTTAATTAATTAATTATTGCTAATATTTAATTTTTTATTTTTGATTTTTATGTTTATTATTATTTGTAGTTATATATATATATTATTGTATTAATAGTTTAGTGGGTTGCCTCCCACTCAGCGCTTGTTTAAAGTCGTTAGCTTGACGAGAAATGGGCACCTTCAGATGTGTGGTCTGAGTTTGCGGGATTTTAGTTCTAGCCCAATAATGTTTCACTCGCTGTCCATTCACCATGAAATATTCTCCTTTAGGATTAAATATGACAATTTTCCCGTACGGTGTAACTTCTTTGATGGTGAAGGGTCCGGACCAACGAGAACGTAATTTTCCAGGAAACTGAGTTAATCGAGAGTTGTATAGGAGTACTTGATCGTTTGGTTCGAAATGCCGTGAAATAATTTTCTTGTGATGATAGGCTTTTGTTCTTTCCTTGTACAATTTCGAGTTCTCGTAAGCGTGATATCTGATTTCGTCGAGCTCATTTCTGCTGCAGATTTAGCTTCAAAGTTTATATTCTTTATGGCCCATTCGGCTTTATGCGCTAGTTCTACAGGGAGATGGCATGATTTTCCATAGAATAAATGGAATGGGATAGTTCCTAATGGTGTTTTAAATTCTGTTCGGTATGCCCTGAGTGCATCATCTAATTTCAAAGACCAATCTTTACGGGGTGATCCGACCGTCTTTTCCAAGATTTCTTTGATCTGACGGGTGGACACTTCTAGTTGTCCGCTGGTCTGAGGATGGTAAGGTGTGACTACTCGGTGGTGGACTCCATGTTTCTTGAGCAGTTTTTTGAACACTTTGTTAATAAAGTGGGTACCTCCATCGCTGATTACGATTTGCAGAACTCCAAATCGGGGAAAATAATACTTTTGAAGAGTTTAACGACTACGGCAACATTATTCTTCGGAGTCGTTATTGCTTCTACCCATTTAGAGACATAGTCTACAGGGATGAGTATGTATTTATTTCCGTGCGAAGAAGGGAAAGGCCCATGAAATCGATGTCCCAGCAATCAAATACTTCAACTTCGAGTATGAAATTTTGCTCTATCTCGTTTCTCTTGCTATTTTTTCCTCTTCTTTGGCAGGGATCACATTTTTCTACATAGGCTTGAGAATCTCGAAACATAGTCGGCCACCAAAAGCCTGTTTGTAGGATTTTTGATAATGTCTTTAAACTAGCAAAATGTCCGGCGTAATCGGATCCGTGACAATGGTATAAAATTTCTTGAGTTTCGCGTTCGGAAACAAATCGTCAATATATGCCATCATAACAATGTTTGTAAAGATAAAGTTCATCCCAGTGATGATTTCTCTCAAGAATTTCTTTTTAGATATCCCGTGAAAGGTACGGGTTCTACTTCAGCTGCTAGATAGTTTACTATATCTGCATACCAATGTCTATCAGTGGTGTTTAGTGCACATACTACCCGACTCGAACTTCCGTTTCATGGAGAATCATCATATAAGGTCGAGGGATTACAACTGTCATTGATAGCCAGTGGAATAATTACTTCATCGTCATTTTCAAATGCATCGTCGATCGACGGGGGATGGAAAAGATCGTTCGATGCTCTATAGCTACAATCTTTTGACGGTAGTTGTCTCTCGTCGATCGATTCCGCTTTAGGCGTCGAATAACACTACCGACTAAAGTTGATTCGGCTAAGTAGACATTTTTCGTGGGTAAGAAATCACCTGTAGGAATGTCGTCGTCTACTCTGATTTGTGATAAGTGATCTGTGACCCCATTTTCTACTCCTTTCTTATCTTGGAGTTCTATGTTGAATTCCTGGAGAAGGAGAATCCATCGTAAAATTCTCGTCTTAGCGTCCTTTTTGTTCATTAAGTATTTCAGTGCTGCATGGTCGGTGTGAACTACTACTTTCGAACCGACCAGATAGGATCAGATTTTTTTGAAGGCGAATACTACGGCCTCTAATTCCTTTTCTGTTTTCGCAACCGTTTGAGTGATCCTGTCAGAATCTAGGACGTATCACATTTTCTACTCCTTTCTTATCTTTGACTTCTATGTCGAATTCTTGGAGAAGGATAATCCATCTTAAAAGTCTCGGCTTAGCGTCCTTTTTTTCATTAAGAATTTCAGTGCCGCATGGTCGGTGTGAACTACTACTTTCAAACCGACTAGATAGGATCAAAATATTTTGAAGGCGAATACTACGACCAGTAATTCTTTTTATGTTGTCGCATAATTACGTTGCGCATCGTCTAGATTTGTACTAGCGTAGTATATAGCGTGCAAATTTTTATATTTCTTTTGTCCAAGTACTGCACCTACAGCGAAATCCCTGGCGTCGCACATAATCTCGAATGGCAGATCCCAGTCTGGTGCTTGGACGATAGGGGCGGATATGAGCACTGCTTTGATTTTTTCAAAGGCCTCGAGGCATTCGGGCGTAAAATCGCATTTATCCTCTTTACACATAAGTGCAGTAAGGTGTCTAGCGATCTTGCTAAAATCTTTTATGAATCGCATATAAAACCCATTATGTCCTAGGAAGCTTCTAACGTCTTTGACATTGGTCGGTGGTGGCATTTTTGTAGTTACGTCAATCTTTGCTTTGTCCACCTCAATCCCGGCTGTTGAGACTTTGTGTCTCAGGACAATTCCGCTGTTAACCATGAAATGGCATTTTTCCCAGATCAAAACAAGATTTTTCTCTTCACACCTAGCTAACACCTTACACAGGTTATTGAGACATGATTTGAAATTCGGACCGTAGACTGAGGAAGTCCATCCATGAAAACCTCCATAAAGTCCCTCGATCATATCGGTGAATATTGACATCATGAATCATTGAAAAGTTGCAGGGGTGTTACAGAGTCCGAATGGCATCCTGCGATACGTGAATGTTCCATAGGGACACGTGAACGTGGTCTTTTCTTGGTCATCCGGATGTATGGGGATCTGGAAGAATCCGGAATATCCATCGAGAAAACAATAGTATTCGTCGTTTGCGAGCCTTTCTAACATCTGATCGATAAAGGGTAAAGGGAAATGATCCTTTCGTGTGGCAGCATTTAGTTTTCTGTAATCGATACACATTATGTGTCCAGTGACAGTTCTAGTAGGGATCAATTCATCTTTTTCATTCTTTGCCACGGTCATTCCTCCTTTCTTTGGGACAACATGAACCGGGCTGACCCAGTTGTTGTCTGAGATCGGATAAATGACGCCTGCTTCTAAAGGTTTCATGATTTCCTTCTTAACTACATCCTTTATATTAGGGTTCAATCTTCTCTGATGCTCGATGGAAGATTTTGATTTATCATCAAGGTGTATCCTATGCATGCATAAGACGGGGGAAATTCCCGGGATGTCATCTTACGAATAACCGAGAGCCTTGCGGTGCTTCCGAAGTTTATTCAGCAATAGTTCTTGTTCTCCGCTACTTAAGTTTGCGTTTATGATGACATGGTAGGAATTTTCGTAAACGAAAGCATATTTAAGACCGGCTGGAAGTGGTTTGAGCTCGACTTTGGGCGCTTTTTCTTTGCTCCAGTCGTCGGTCGCAGTACGCTGTCGATCGATGGCGATACTGATGGATCGAGTTTTTCAAGATCGAAATTGAAGATTTCTTTTGTGGCGTCCATTAACCTTGCATACTCTCCAGTGTGAACTTCTAGCGCACAAATGTCGCCGTAAGGAGATGTGCTTGCTTTTTCTAGAGGTTTGCTCAAACATATGTCTGTTAATGAGCTTTCTGCTAGATCAGAGAGGTAATCGATATGATAGGTTTGACCGTCTATCAGAGGTTGTTTTACAATCTTTTCCATGTCGAAGACCATCACTATCTTCCCTATGTTGAGGCATATACGTCCTTCTCTGACATCAATGATCGCTCCGGCAGTGGCCAAGAAAGGTCTTCCTAAGAGAATGGAATTTCGAGGTTCTCGCTCGTATTTAAGCACTATGAAATTTGCAGGTATATCGCAGTTATGAATACGTACGGGTACGTCCTCAAGTACACCTTCCGGAATTATAGTGGATCTATCATCTAAAACGAGTGTGACCCTGGTAGATTGAAATTGTGTTAGCCCAAGAGCGAGTGCAACGGAATAAGGCATTAAGTTGAAAGTAGAGCCTAAATCGCAGAGGGATCTTTGAAATCTCTCATCGCTGATATTGCAGTCCAAAACGAAACTACCGGGATCAGGAAGTTTAATTGGAGTTTTCCCTTGAATCATTTCGCTCATCTCTTCAGACACCATCATCATGCAGTGTTCCGACTCATGGAATCCTCGTGATGCTGCATCTTTCAGGTATTGCTTAATAGCAGGCGAGATGTCAATAACATCGCTCAGTGGCATCTCAATGTTTCCTTTGTCAAACGCTTTCTTGCATATTGCTTTTTCTAGCTGCTTCTTCTTCTGGTGGTCCTGCCCAAGACAATTGGACTGTTCCTACATTGTTTATTCTTATTCTTGGATTCCCTTTGTTTAGTATTATCCTAGATATTTGTCTACTCTATTTATATGCTGGTTCCAGGAACCTAAACAAGCAAGTTGAATAATAATAATTCACTTCTCTATTCTCTCTCTCTCTCTCTCTCCCACGAAATTTCTCTTCTCTCTTGTTGTTCTTCATGTTCTTGAGCTTGTTTCTGCAGTTTTTCGCGGAAATATTCTTTTTTTCCTCAACCTTCATGATTATCTTCGGAAACCTAACATTTATCCCTTCCTGCAAAATAAAAGATACACTGTCGTAAATTTTGGGCTTGATTTTCGGATAAAATCGCGAGTGTGCCATTAGCCAAGCTTTTCGGGCCGTTTTCTGACTTAGGTGTTTCTACGATTTTATCAAAAGAGCATTGCCAAGATGACGTCATCCGAGAGTTAGGATCTTTCGTATGGGGCGTGCGACTCTAGGTGTTTAGTTAACCGTTATCGTCTCATACGATTGACCCAATCCTTTTTCGAGAAAACGAGTTATTTCGGTAGAGTTCCAATGTCAATCCCGATCGAGACGGAACAAAGATAAGTTCAATCAAGTATCGAAAGAGGGAGTTTAACGAGGACGAGGTGAAAATGGATTGATTTGATCAGAATTGTCGAACGGGCGGGTCGAATTGCTCGTGCCATCTAACTCGCCCTTAGCATTTTCCAACTTGCCGCACGGGCGATTTGGTTGTGTCGGGTCTACCAATTTGCCCGTACAGCGAGTTGGCCTTTTCCAACTCGTCATACGGGTGAGTTGGTTGGTTCGTGCCGTCCAACTCGCCCGGATGGTGAGTTGGTCGTGTCATGCCATCCAACTCGCCCGTATGGCAATTTGGATAGTCGAACTCGCCGTACGGGCGAGTTGGTTGGTCTGTTCTGTCGAACTCGCCGTACGGCCGAGTTGGTTGGTCAGTGCCGTCCAACTCGCTGTAAGGGCGAGTTGGTTGGACCGTGCCGTCCAACTCGCCCGAATGTTGAGTTGGCCTTGTCCAACTCGCCGTACGGGGGAGTTGGTCATGTCATGCCATCCAACTCGCCGTACGGGCGAGTTTGTTGGTCTATGCCATCCAACTCGCCAGTATGGCGAGTTGGCCTTGTTCAACTTGCCGTACGGGCGAGTTGGTCGACCCATGTGGCTTGATTTGCCCATTCGACAAGCTAGACGTCTTGCTCGGCCATCTTCTCCATTCGGGGAGTTGGATGATCGAGTCTTCCAGTCGTTTTGTCATATTTCCGTTCGGGGATACGCTTACCTGAGGTTTTTGAAGTAAATCTTCCTGATGGCTCATTTGCGCAGACCGCTCCTTTGTGGTCAGTGAAGATTTGACCTCAATTTTTGCCGTTTCCCTTTTTCCGAGTCAGTTTCAGCAAGAACGCATTTTCCCGGTAGGTTTTCAATGTTGAAATCGCGGTTAGAATAGCGCATTGTCGTGTAGTTGTTCCTTTTACCGATCAGACTCAGCACCTAATATGTCGCTTGGTCTGAGATCTGATGGTGAACCTTAGTGTACAAGTCCGATCTGTTCACATAAATACCCTAACATCTACTTTCGTGTGGTTAGGGATGTGATGCTCATTCATACTATATCTAGCAATTTATGTTGCTTTTGATGTATAAGTTAACCTAAGATCGAATGATAGGTGATCAGATTAGCGCAAGCATTAAATACAACATGAATGAAGACCATTTAAGCATTAACTTATTTGTGTTTAGCTTGCGATCTAGCACTCTAACACCCTAGATCAACTAGCAGGCTACTCAACCATAACAAAAGAGACCAAAGACATGATTACTGAATAATAATGCATGTAAATAAAATAGAAACAAAGAGGGTTAAGGATAATCTTCTCTAGGCAAGAGATGGAGCCGCCTCCCTTACAAGTTGCAGTTCGCCAAAAATCAAGTATAAGGTTTCTTCCAAAACCTAGCGCCCCCTTCAAGTAAAGATAGGTGGCAAATATAGGGTGGTTAGGGCGAATCCTGAAATATTTTGAAGGTTTCCTTAAATATCGAGAACAATCACCCAACTGCTCCTTGGGGGATCAACCGTTAAACTTCTCCGTGGGGAATACTCCAATTATTGCATCTTTCTTCATGTACCCTTCTCCAACTTTGGAACGTACTCCAGACTTGAAATGACTCAGAAAGGACTAAACAGACTCGATAAGGAACAAAACCCCTTTATAAACATATTTACAATGATGTCAAAAACATCATATATCACTAATATTGAGAAATTTTATTTAAAATACACTGGCGGCCTCATCTGTCTTGCTTTCTGATTTGAAGGCTGACTGTTGTTCTTCCACGGTGGAGGTGCGGCTGCCGTAGAGTTTTCAAATATGCTTTACAATTTTTTTTTGTAATCTGGTTAAACTGGTTAAATCAAAGGACGTTAAAAGGGGGAGATCCGCGAGAGTGGGGAATCTCGCCAGTGAGGAGCAGGGGCGTGCCTGGATATAGGCTGATCAAGCATGTGCTTGAGGGCCAACAAGTTTAAAACATATTTTGGGGCCAAATTTTCAAATAATTAGATAACTGAAATGGTGCAAACAACTTTTGAATGCTTTAGTCCCTTCAACTCGGGTTCAAATTCTGATTGATACTTAATTTTATTTTATAGGGTTAATTTTTTTTTTCTTTTTTCTTCTAAGTTAGCAAATGTCAGGTACGGCCCTGGTGAGGAGTATTGTCGTTTGAAGAATCACACGAAAATGATTTTTTTTTATCAATGAGATGGACATGCGGAGGTTCAAGAGGAAGAACATGAAGGGATTGGGAGGCGGTTGTCTTCCTCTCCACATTTTTCCGAACTTGATGTCGAAAAATAGTCACTAAAATGCTTTCATCAGTAAGAGACTCTTCTCGCTTACCCAATTCGAAATAGGATCTTTCCGTGAAAGAGTTAGCTGTTAACTACTCTTTTCTGATGTGAGGATTGGGAAGAACCCTTGCTTTAAGATGAAAATGATTGCTACATTGTGTGTAGTATGTACGTTGTGTAGTTAGTAATCTGTTATGTATATAATATATGTATGTAGTATGTAAGATGATTAGAAGAATGTAGAGCATATCTAATTAGTCAATGGTGTTAAGAATCAAAAGAACTATTTTGGAGGTCCTTATGATGAGAATGATACTAAGCTTAAAGTAAAGACTGAAGGTGTTTTGTTTCTTTTGCGATGATCTCTTAACTTTTATCTTTACAGAAAATAAAAATGAGTTCTACAAGAATGCCAAGTATGTGAGCAAGTTTCGGAAGTCAAGGAAGCAGCACAACTTTTGTGTCAAGTGTTTGAACCGATTTTGTTTGGGATTCGTATGGTAAGACCTAACTAGTCGGTGGGTTAGTTTGAAGACATTTTATTAGATCAGCAAAGAGAATCGGTTATAAGTCAGAGAAAGTGAACAGAAAAGTAAGCTGGAGTGCAGAGAGCTAGCCGGGAAAGTACAAGTTGGCAAGAATAAAAAATGAGTAAAACCCCTAGTTTGTAGCAGCCAAGTATGTGTGTCAATTATCGGATGCCTTCTCTTTGTCTCCCTAGTCCTCCTTTATTGACCAATGGTTTCTCTCCTTCTTGTGTAACCGCCCTAACCTAATGGGCTTGAAAATCTACCATGGGCCGAGCTTCTGGGCATGTATTCTAACTCGGTATGGATGGACTAAGTTGACACAGTTTAGCGCGCCGAGTAAAGTAGCATTGAGCCAAGTCCAAGTATCAGCTCGATCAGTTTGGATCGAGCTGGTCCAAGTCAAGCTAATGGGCTGAATCTTCTATTTAGTGGGACTTTTGGAGGGGAGTAATCGATCTCCTACAATAATTCCCCCCAGTTCATTATTGGGAGGACCAGCCGACAGAATAAACGATCCGGGCTATAGTGATGGCATTCAAGCCATGTTTTTACTGGGGATTTGCGTTGAATGACCGTCTAGTGATGGGATGACACTCGAGCTGATGGTGTTTTGAAGCGGGAAGTCGTCATTGTCTGGTAGGAACAATGGCTCAAGGTGTTCTAGCACCAATTTTTGGTTGCTTTAACCGTGAATTCAGCCGGTTAGTGGATTTTAATTCAAACCAAATTGGTATACTCTAGAAGCAGAACCTTCGCGAGTAAAGAGGCGAGAAAATAGGGTGGTATATCAGGCCCAATAGGCCTTGTAGACCTAATGATGATGTTTTTTTTGGAAATTCCGCTACTCCTTATAAATAGACGGCGTCCTCTCTTGCTTCCTCTTTCTTCTCCCTGCACGCATGTACTTTCTCTCTCTAATTCAACTTCTCTCTGTTAGTTTTCCAGTTCTTCCTCGTATTTTTTCTCGTTAGTTGTATACTCCCTGGGGGAAGGATTCCTCCGCACAGAAAACTGCCGAGGACCGAGAAGGGTAAGGATAATGCGATCGAGCCTAGCCCTCGAAGCAATATATATGATAATGATGCTGATAGGTTGCATAGAGAAAACCTTCAAGATATGAACGGCATGGATTTTTCACAGCGTCTCTTGGTTACCATGGACTCCGAGAGACAGCTGAAAAAATTATAGGGACGCTCGACTCGCCGCTGATGAGCAGGATACCCACTTTGCTGTAGGAGAGGGTTCGGATGGTGCATGGGAAAGGTCCACATGATTTCATGCAATCCCTGCAGAGGATTAACCCTCGATCCTGGTTCACTACTTCCCGGGTGGTATTTTCGAGGAGATGACGTCTTTGAGCCTGGAATTTTTACGTCCCTCGGTCGTGGAAGGCCAGAATTGGGGGAACATGCATTGCACATGGTCGACGCACTGGAGTGTCAAAATTTGTTCAGGGAGTGCAGCGGGACCAGTGTGACGTATATCATTCTGAGATATGATCAAAGACCTTGCACGCCGCCAATTGGGTTTCGGTGCGTCTACGAGTCCTTCTTCAGAATGATACCAAGCTGTGGTTCCCTATTCCTCGGCTAATCACATCTTACTGCTTCCGCCGATATGTAGGAATGACCCAGTTCATGAAAAGATCATTCAGTATAGTGGTTGCTCTCATGGTTATGGCTGCCGAAGCAGAAATTTCGAAGAGTGTTCGGGTGTTCGAAGAGCTGACGATGACCACGCCCCTACCAAATGGTATTTTCTCGGTGAAAATGAGACCTCACCTAAATATCCTTAGCGGTCACCCCAGCAAAACCGACTTGATATCAAGTCGGATGAGCATTCCTAGTGCTCTGGAGTCCTAGACTTGGTAGATAATGCAGACGAGTGCTTATTTTTTCCCACATGTTTTGACATTTCATTTTGTGTTCTGTTTTGCAGTTATCCATCCTAACACCAAGGCATATCTCGAGAACTTCTTTGAAGATGCTCAGAGCATCGCCATTATTAGTCATCAACGTTTGCTGGAGATCATCTACTCTAAGATCAATAGGTGGCCGTAGGCGTATTGCACAAAGTATTGTTACTCGGCCATGTTGTTACTTGGTCCTATTACACTTACTCGGGATATCTAATTGTGCGATCCTTTGCAGTGATTGGAGGCCAGATCTTCGTGCTGTTACGAGTAGCCGAAGGCGTTTGCAGCTTTTCCCGAAGAGGAAGAAACCATATGGATCTAGGAAAATGAAGGAGTTGCCCGGCTTGAGTTTAGTAATGACCGTCATGGATGGAATGGATTTAGGGCGATCGACAGATGTAGCCCTCATGATGGAGGCAACTCAGATCCCAGAAATAGAGCTGAAGGAGAGTCTCTGACTGACGAAACCCCCAGATTTAAAAATGGGAAGAAGGGCAAGAAAAGGTCCAGGGCCGACCTTGCTGACAACCAACCTTCTAACGAGGTTTAGGGTTAGAAGTGCAACTGAGAAAGAAGAAGAAGAAAAGCACCGAGAAACAGCAAGGTGTTTCTTTTCAGAAAGACACGAGCATTGATAGGTCACCTGACGGGGATGGATACGATGTGACATGGTCCCCGAGGATGCTCACAGTGCTCTTTCTAAGGAACACTCGAAGAGGAAAAGGAAGAGATCCTCCAAGAAATGGAGAGAGGTATCCGCTAAGGGGGAATCGAGCGATCACATTGAGGAGGGACATCTCGATGTGGTTGCCAACAAGTATACGGATCAAAATGTTCCCTTAGACGATAATATTGTTCCTCAGACCCCCAACCGGCAGTTGAAGGCGGTGCGGTGACCCTTCCCCAAAGGTATTGAGTCAAATACACCAACAGGGTTGATTTCCATTATGCTAGTGACACCCCCTTTATTAATGACTTGCACTGATGTGCCGAGTTGGTTCATTATATTAAGGGAGGTTCGAGAGATATGGTTGCGATCAGAGATCTTCTCTTCACGAGTGAGAATATAGATGTTGCCTTAACATCAATCTTGGTAAGTGAAGTCGCTTTTTCCCTCTTATTTTGGATATCGAAAATTTTCTTACGACGATCGTGTGTTTTTGCTTTTTGTCGGCAATGCGAGGTTCATATGAACCTCGTGGTTCAGGAGTATAACAGAGCCCTGAAGCGCGTGATCATTCAGTTGAAAAGGCCAAAGAAGAGCTAAAGAAGTATGAGGATCGTGTTGCAGCAAGAAACACCTTCATCGCAAAGAAGAAGGAAGAGGTTCTCGAAGCCTCCAACAGGACTCTCAAGGAGCGGGATCACGCTGTTGCAAGCAAGAGGGTAGTTAAGAAAAGGGCTGCTAAACTGGCGAAGGAGTTAGAGACTGCTCGGGCCACTATTCAAAGGCTGAAGCAGGAGAAACCCGAGAATACTGCTCTTGCGGAGAGAATGGAGAAAGAGGCAGCACGACTGAGGAACTCTCGTTCCCATTAGGTTACCTTGGAGAGGGAGAGGGTTCAGACTGCTATGATTTCTAAATGCAACCGTCGCTTCGCCAATATCCAGGGACACTTGTTTTATTGGGATGTTTATAAAGAGAAATGTCTCCTTTATGCCCAAGCGTCTGGGACGAGGAACTACTTGGAGACGGTGAGAGAAAAAGAGGTAGTGATTACTCAAGGGGTCATAGACATGTTTGCTGCGAGGGAGACTAAATACGAAAAAGAAACCAAGGAGCTCGAGGTTGAAGACATCCCAGAGACCAATCTTTCTCTGTCTCCGCTCATCTTTCCATCACAGTTCCTTGATGATCATCTTCTTACCGGTATTGATTCGTTTTGGTTGAATGCAAATCTAATTGACCCAAATACAGTTGATGTTCTCTAGTCCTCTTGTAATCCCCTTGGTGATGTTACGACGGGATAGGGTGATCCTTCTGTTTGGGATATGGTCCACGTTGAAGATCGGGTGGAAGGACCAAGACTCGTGACCAATGATGAGACTAAGGAGCTCGATCCAGTCGGAGATAACCTCGAGGTGGAGGAAGGAGAACTTGGGGACCAGTCTGCGGCGTAGAACGGTGGAAGGGGTTTTCAATCATAGAACACAAATTCAATTAGTAAAGATATCAGATTATATCCATCTATGGCTAAGCTCAGAGTCTACAAACTTTCGTATGTAAATTCAGAATGTCCGTCATCGATGGTATGCAAACAGAATCGATCAATGTCTTTCTTAGTCAAGCATTATGCGATGAGATTCGATTGGTTCACTTAGAGTTACTAGACTATTCTCTCGATTGTACCTAGTAATTTAAGCTCAACAAGAATTTATCTAGGTAAAGATTCTACTCTAGCAGTGCCAATTATTGTAAGATCGAGGTTCTAGGTAGCTAATTAAGAACACAAACAATAAGTAGAATCCTAATGATAGATCTAATAATCACCCAAGCAATTATATTTTTTGGCTAATCCATCAAGAGCATTAATAAACCCTAAATCTAACAAGGTGACTAGTGACATGGTGGTGTTTACTGTTCTAGTAGGGTATAAATATCTTAAACAATTAACTATCAAATTAACCATTATTCCTAACACACAAAATAATACTCTTGCCAAGAGAGATCCGGTGTTACTTAGAGATCGAATCCACAGAGAACAATGGCACACAATAGATTTCTTATTCCTAAGGTTAAGCTAGGTGATTATATATATATATATTTGTAGAAAGTGATAAGTCTAAGAAAATGTTCATTATTAGAGAGTATAGATGCAATATGGAAATATGCTAACTAGATGTAAATGTAAATATGCTAGATATAAGGTTTCGGGCAAGTGGATTATGTAAGATAGAAGCTAAGGGTATAAATCATAGAACTCGATATCTAATGTAAAAGACGACCAGCTCTCGCTGCGAGTCTAATCTATTGACTAAGTCCAATGTCTCAACTCTCTCTTGTTGACACGGAATGACTGTCGATCGATGGCAATGATCTTGCGTCGATCGATGGTTTCTTGAGTCAAACTTTATCACCTAATTCGATAAGTTCACTAGATTAACTAAATCAACTCTCGTTTTTTTCTAGCAACTTAGCTCAACGGGATTAATTCCGGTAGTAGACCATGATGTCGCTTGTGCCTAACTATCCTATGATCAGGGTTCTAGTTAGCTACTATAGAACACAAGCAATAAACACAATTCTATTGATAGATCTAGTAATAACAAAAGAAATTCTATTGTTTGGCTAATCCAATACCATTAATAAACCCTAAATCTAGTTGATAATTATTCAAACATTATCAAAGTAAGAATAATAATCTGAATATAATTCATAGATAAAACAATAGGGTTCCAATACAAATCTCCCTAAGGAGTTATGAATCTTCTCCTTATATAGAATACTAAAGAACCTAGCACCGTACGTCTCCATATGTATGTGTCTGTCTGCTCTTCTCATAAATAAAGCATAAATATAAAACCCTAAAATCTAGGTCAAAACTGGTCCAGGGGTAAACTTGCAATCTTGTGTCTTCTCTCTAACTTGGGCTTGAAATCAGCATCGATCGATGGGAAGTAGTCAGCATCGATCGATCTTGGTCATGTAACACCAGTCGATGTCAAGATAGTGACGTCGATCAACGACAGTCTTGTACTTCGACTCTCTCAATGGTCAGCTACGGATTATTCTCCTCGAAATACTCCAAAAGCTCCAAGTATCTCTATATATCTCCAAAACGTACATGGACCTGTAAAGACCTTAGGCTAGACACACATAATAGACCCTAAATAGAGTCCATAACATGGCCTAAAACTGGTAATAAATAGGCTATATCAACTCCCCCATACTTAACATTTTGTTTGTCCTCAAGCAAACAAGCATGCGAAAGAGGTTTTGAAAAACGAAGACTCACATAATATCCAAGTATAACTGTCACCTTACTTTATTGCAGCCATATCCTATCAAGTCAATCACAGAGAACTTTATATACCCTATCCTAGTAAAGCAACCAAATCTATTATACCAACAACTTTGCGAATACTAGTCTGACTCGCTCCTCTACTAATTTTCATTTCTTTGCATAAAATAAAAGAGCAGGCTTTACCTTGGGAGTATCAATCAAAGGATATGTATACTCTTACTTCTGCAAGTATCTGAAAACACATGTAGTCTTCTCTGATTCCTTTCCTCTCTCTCTCTTCTCACTTCTTCTCGGTCAATGTCTCCCTTCTTTTGAGGGTATCATTAAAAAAAATTAAATGACTGAGATGTTTGGATACGCTTCCATGAATCAAGCCCTAATGGTTTTTGCCACCAGATCTTGTTCACTTCTTTTTTAACTTTTAACTCTTTATAGGATCATATGAACCAAGTTTTGATGGTTGTTGCCACCAAATCATGTTCGACTCCTTTTTCAATTGGAAGGGGAGAGATAGGGGAGTGAGAAGCACACAAACTTTTACCTTCTAGACTTGAAAAAGGAATCCGATCCAGTGTATACCAAATACCAAAGCAAGAAAATAATGGCAGGATTAGTGTTGGAAATCAGTTTTGGTTTCTTCAAACTTTCTAAGCAAGTGTGATATAGTGGTAGGATGATCTACTTTGGAGTCTCTAGTAATCTATGCAAACAACCTTCAAAGAATGGTGCTAAAGTGTGGTTAGTAAATAATAAATCTTGATCATATTCCTCTTCTTAACTCATAAAACTCTTTGAAAAACTTAGAAATAAATAGTAAATAAAACTCAAAAATAATAAAATAGCGTTAGCGAACCTCCCCCCAGACTTAAATTACACTGTCCCAAGTGTAATCCTCCCCGGATTGGTTAAGAAAAATTAAATCATAAGTAAATAGCTTAAGTGTATAACTCGATCCCTCTCTCTGTAAGAGAATGTCGATCGATGGTAGGCGGTTTTGTCTATCGATGGTTGCGATCCAGTGTCGACCGATAGTGCCTCTATGGTGTTCATCGATGGTAGTATAAATAGTCTGTAGAAATAAAATAAAACTCGAAATACATAGTAGTATAAGTAAAACTAAGTAAAAACTTACTAAACAGTGGGTGCCTCCCACTCAGCGCTTGGTTATAGTCTTAAGCTCGACGTATTGAACTGTCTGACTAGAATGGAGGTGGATTAACACTTGGAAAACAAGTGTCTACATCTTTTTTGCTTTTATCAAACCATGTACCAATGAAGCTTCTCATTGCTTCATCTCCTCTGGCTTTCTCATTCTTTATGAACTCCTTAGTAACCTCCACTGAATGCATTCGCCTTTCTAGATTCTAAATATTACGATGTAACATTCTAAGTCTGGCAGCTGAAGGCTCTGATATATTAATATACTATGGATTTTACCTATTTCACCTATAATATATATAGTATATTTAGAGTCTTTTATATGCATTTGTCATTGTTTTAGAGCATTTACAGGTCTATGTACTTATTGAAATCAATTGGAGCTTTTGGACCATTTTGGAGCAATTAGGACTGCTCAGCAAAGACCCATAGTCAGATCCAAATATATGAATGGACTATCGATGGATGTCACACACTGTGCGTTGATTGACGATGAAGTCGGCAGAAAGATTGGGAAACTACAAGTTTTACAGAGAAGTCTCATTAATTGCAAGTCCCTGGTTGAATTTAGACTATTTATTAGGGTTTTCTATCTTTGTTAAACCCTAAGCTTATTATTCTAAAACTATGCAGCCACAAAGTTACACCAGAGTTTTAGAGTTGAAACACATTGGTAAATCTATTGGAGAGAAAAATTTATCATCATTACAAAGAAGATCTTGAACTCCTTATCTTTTTACTCATTCTATTCTAAGCAATTTATTCATAATTTAATTATGTTCGTTATTGCTATGTCTGAGTAATTCTCTATTATATTTAGGGTTATTCAAT
>CAJHQQ010003878.1:0-36494 GCA_905132885.1 Moricandia moricandioides | reverse complement strand
CTCTGGTGGTTTCTCTTTGATTTGAGAAGGAAACATGAGTTCTTCTCCTGCTCCAGTAATCACTTCACCATTGACTCTAGTGACTCCTCCATCTCCAATTACATTTTGATAATCTTTGCATTGGTACTGAAGTTGATGCATATCTGGTGGCTTCCATATCTTGATATGGTCAAGATGCAAGTCCTTTTGATCAACTTCAAACTCCTTATGACCCCAACTTGTTCTAGCACGAACAGAGCACTCTCCAAGGGTGATAATCTTGTGGAAATATCCTCCAGGTCTCCACGAGTAGGTTTGTAACCTTCCAGCACAATCAGACATAAGTTCCTCTTGGGAAAGATCCAAACCGGCATGTTTTGCAAAACTAGCAATATCTTGATGATCAGAAGGCCATTTTCTGCGTTGTCTGGTTTGTTGGATCCGTGACTGAATTGGCTTCATTCTCCAGTTGGTTTCATAGTGAAACTCTTGGTGAGCTGAGACGTGCAACCCCTTATCTTCAAAGGATGAGAAATCTACAAAATCCAATGTTGGTGCAGCTGAACTCTTCTTAACCTGTTTGATCTTGTTCTTCTGATTCAAGACCTCTCCTCCAGGCTCAAATACAACATGTCTCAAGTCCGAGTCGTGTCTTGATAGTTCCACTTCTCCTTTGTTGTACCAAACAAAAGGAGTGAACAGAAAAGTACCTAAGAAGGCCCTTTGGAAATCACATGGATCAAAGACAATTAGTTGATTCATTCTATGAGCTCTCTGAGGTTCCTTGGGTGTCTTCTCTGCTACCATGTGTTGTGTTAAAGGGACCATGACGTTCTGAACAGGCTTCTCTTCTTTATGAAAGACAAGTGAGGTTACTTTGTCTTGATCTTCTTGGATAGGCGCAACTGGTGCTGGTTCTTGATGTTGTGTTTTACTGGATGGACGTGTTGTGTTGGTCCGTTTGATTTGCTTCTCCACACCCATCATTACTTGTAACAATGCCTCCTTAACCCCTTCACTGAATAAACAGAATTGTTTATCTTCTTTAGATGGCTTAGAGACTGGTTCCTTTCCATCAAGGCTTTCAATCTTCTTCTCCCACTCAGCTTTGCCGTGGAATGGGGGTATCTTGATCTTCAAACCAGCAAGCTCATCTCCCTGGTTCATCCTTCTCTGTTGGCCACGCCTATGTCTTCTTGAGGATGAACTGAGGTGCCCATACTCATTGTCAGTCTCCTCATAACCAACATGTTCTTGGCGAGTTGCATGAGGTCTCTCCTCTCTCCTCTCTCTTTCTCTCCTAGTCTCTCGGTTTGGTAAGTGACTAGTGGCTCTCCTAATGTCTTCTCTAAGCTCTCTCCTGAGGTCATTGAGGTTGGTCCTCATCAGCTCGGTCATGGTTGCTACCATGTTTTGGTTAAGTTGAGCCGACATAGCCTCCATGAGATACTTGTCCTTCCTGGCGAGTGAAGCTTCTTCTCAAGACTAGGCTTCCATGCTTCCTGCACGCAAAGGTAACCAAAATAACCAGTAAAAGGTTTCTAGGGAACAAGACAAGCAAAAAGGAAAAAAAGAAAACAAGCAAAAAGGAAAAGAAACAAGCTTGTAATGCAAGACAAAAGTAAAAAGGAAATCGGCAAGCAAAAA
This sequence comes from Moricandia moricandioides, assembly GCA_905132885.1. Classification (NCBI taxonomy): domain Eukaryota; kingdom Viridiplantae; phylum Streptophyta; class Magnoliopsida; order Brassicales; family Brassicaceae; genus Moricandia; species Moricandia moricandioides. Next base: position 34,868 of record CAJHQQ010003878.1, on the reverse strand, counting down.
GGAAAAAGATTCAAGCAAAAAGGAAACACTTCTAAGCTTTTTCCTAATCACTCCTAAGGTTTTCTAGCACCCTAATAGCCTCAATATGCTCGTGTTCAAGGTGATAGACAAGCTAAACTAATGCACAAAGTGATCGACTAAGATGAACATGCGGCTAGGGTTCTTCTCACTCTAGGGTTTTCGGATGAGTCCAAATAAGGAAAGTCTAAAAATCCTTGTCTAAACACTTATGCAGTCACGAGCAGCCCCTAAACAAAGAGTTCTAATGCTTATTCAAGATGTTAAACAAGTTAAAGCAAGGCACAAAGCAATCGACAACAAGAATGCATGCGGCTAGGGTTTTTATCTCTCTAGGGTTTCCGAAAATTTCAAAAAAGGAAAGTTCTATGATTCTTGTCTAAAACCTTATGCAACTCGAGCAGCCTTAGTTTAGATGAGTTCTAATGCTTTTTTCAGGATGATATAGATTGCACACGGATTGAAACAAGAAAACAAACAAGAAACAAAAGATGCTACACGGATGCGGTTAACAAAAGTAAACAAGAAATCAACCAGAAACAAAAAAACAAAGAGAGAACGAGTACTTCCCAACCAAAGTTGCTCTGATACCACTTGATGCGTCCCTAGGATGCTCTTTGGTTGATGGGAATGGATAGATCCTTGCAAGAACGAATCAGAGACTCAAGTCCTTCAAGGCGTGTGGATTGAATGGTGACACAAGAGGGATGAATGATCTCTTGATACTCCTAGATGAATGGTTTGGATATTACACACCAAACTAAACACCCTTAGGCTCTGGATATGACACACCAGACTCGGCACACTTCCTTTAGAGAGAGAGAGAACCGTATAAGATGAATGTAACTTGTTTAATAAAAGACTGGATGATTACATGAGGGTGTAGAGAACCCTTTAAATAGGAAACCAGAGAACATACTCTCTAGGGTTTCGACCATAAACCAAAAAAGGAAAGAAAGAAAACTATAGTCTAAGTTTAACATAAGTTTAGAATGAAATAAAAATGGAACTTCATGTAGTCTTGGACCGAGAATAACACTTAGGTGATTTGTAGACAAGTTGTGGCCTCGTTAAAAACCTTCCTCCTGGAAAACCTCGTGGGACAAAACCAAAAGCAAGGAAAAGAGCACGCACTCCATGTCTGCCTAGACACTACCTCAGTTTGGTGTAGAGATGGCTTGAATGGTGATCAAGACATCTCGGATCAAACCTTGTCCAAGACCTTCTTGTTGTGGATGTGAAGTGAGTAATCCAACAACATTCTCCTTTAGCTTCTTGACTCTGGAACGAGTCATGGGACCTTCAGGAATGGCTAGAGCATCCTCACCGAGTGGTTGATGCATTGTGGCTTCATGTGGCTCATCTAGACCCTCCTTGTCCTCCTTAGTGATCCGGTCCATGATCACCTCATATGCACTCTTAAAGGTTGCATGCTTGGTGCTTTCCAGGATCACATCATTTAGTTTCTTAGTTCTAGAACGAGTCATGTGACCTTCTGGAATGGCTAAGACATCTTCACTAGCTGATTGATCCATGGTTGCATTCCTGGTTGCATCCTCTTCCTTGTTGCACTGGTCCATGATCACGAGCTCTGGAACTAGAAGCTTCAACCTTGCCTTTGCCCTTGTCAAGAGCACTGATTGGTTTGGCCTCTTCTCTTGGATAGGACTTGTTATCCTTCTGGAACGGTTTGGACTTCTCTTCCTTGGTGTTGTGTAACCGGTTAGAGTCATACTGATTGCGTGAGTGTCCCCTCCTCTTGAGTTGTTGCTCAACAAGAATAGCCTTGTGTAGCATCTCTTCAAGCTCCACATAATGTTGCATCTCAACATTGTCTTGTATCTCTCGGTTTAAACCACAAAGGAACCTTGACATGGTTGCTTCTCTATCTTCTGGTATGTTATAATATGATCCTAGGATGTAACTCTGGATCAGATGGGATAGATCCTTGCCTAAACGAATCAGAGACTCAAGTTTATCAAGGTATGTGGATCGATTGGTGACACAAAGAGATGCGGATGGACTCCTTGATACTCCTAGGATCTAGATCAGATATGACACACCAAACTAGAACCCTTAGACGCCGGATATGACTCACCAGCAAGCTCTCACACTCGACAAAGAAGAGAGAAAGAGTAGACAAAAGGTTTTTGATAAAAGACTGCTTGTTTCAGAATGAGAGTTTACAAGAGTTTAAATAGAGAAACCGAGGCATATGCCTTTAGGTTTCGAGAAATAACATAACATAGAAACTATAGTCTAAAACATAACATAAGATAAATAGATAGAATAGTCTCCTTTAGGCTTGGACCGATATTAGCACCTAGGTGATGTGTGAAGTAGCTTGAGGCCTCGTTAAAAACCTTCCTCCGGAAAACCTCTTTGGGACAAAACCAAGAGCAAGGAAAAGAGCACACCCAAGTACTTGCCTAAGTACTAACTCAGCTAGATGAGGAGATAGCTTGAATGGTGATCAAGGTATCTCGGATCATCAAGCTTTGTCCAAGACCTTCTTCTTGTTTCCATACGAGTCTAAGTAATCCTCCAATGGCTCCATTTAGTTTCTTAGTTCTAGAACGAGTCATGGGACCTTCTGGAATGGCTAAGACATCTTCACTAGCTGATTGATCCATGGTTGCATTCCTGGTTGCATCCTCTTCCTTGTTGCACTGGTCCATGATCACATCATCCTCTCCCACTTGAAAAGGATTTGTCCTCAAATCTGTTTCATCTGCCACAAAAGGAACCAAATCAGTAACATTGAAGCTATTAGATACATCATACTTACCTTGGAGGTCCAGCTTGTATGCATTGTTGCTGATTTTCTTAATGATCTCGAATGGACCATCTATCCTTGACATTAGTTTGGATTTCCTTTCATTTGGAAATCTCTCCTTTCTAAGGTGAACCCACACTTTGTCACCTACTTCAAAGACCATCTCACGCCTGCCTTTGTTGGCTTGTTTGACATACTGCTTTGTCTTTTCCTCAATATTGCGCCTTGCTTGTTCATGGATTTGTTGCACCATCTCTGCTTTCTTCTTGCCATCAATACTAACTCTTTCACACTCAGGTAAAGGCATTAGATCCAAAGGAGAGGTGGGATTGAACCCATAAACAATTTCAAAAGGGGAGAACTTAGAAGCAGAATGCACTGAATGATTATATGCAAATTCACAATGAGGCAAATAGTCTTCCCATGATTTCAAGTTCTTTTTGATGAATGCACGCAAGAGAGTTCCTAGTGTCCTATTGACTACCTCAGTTTGCCCATCAGTTTGCGGATGACAAGTAGTAGAGAACAACAGTTTAGTGCCTAGTTTAGACCAAAGGGTCTTCCAAAAGTAACTCAAGAACTTAGCATCTCTATCTGATACAATAGTTCTAGGCATGCCATGCAAACGTACTATCTCCTTAAAGAACAAGTTAGCAACATGTAATGCATCATCAGTCTTGTGACAAGCTATGAAATGTGCCATCTTAGAAAATCTATCTACTACAACAAAGATAGAATCCTTTCCAGTTCTAGTTCTAGGCAGTCCTACAATGAAGTCCATAGAAATATCATTCCACGGATGATAAGGAATGGGTAAGGGAGTGTACAAACCATGGGACTGGACTTTAGACTTAGCTTGCTTGCACGTTGTACACCTTCCACAGACTCTCTCAACATCTCTTTTCATGTGTGGCCAAAAGAAATGATCCTGCAAGACCTTAAGAGTTTTGGCAATTCCAAAATGTCCCATTAGACTTCCTCCGTGGGATTCCCTGACAAACAAGTCTCTCAAAGAACAATTAGGTACACAAAGGCGATTTGTTAGAATAGACAGATTAGGGTGTGTGAATGGTGTTTAGAACAGAGTGTGGTCGAAATTAAAGAGAAAAGAATTAAGAGAGTATGTGAGAATCAAAGAGACTGCAATGGAGAATAAGAGAGATTTAGGAGGAGTATAAGAGATTGCTGTGAGAAATTTCGTGTAACCAGAGAATAGAGAGAATAATGAGACCAGAGAATGGTGAAGAAGAAAGGGGAACTCCCCACTTTCAGCTTAGAGGTTTCAGAAAACACATGGAGTGGCTTTATAGCCAGATTACAACTTGCAACATATTAAACTATTGTTAAAGTACAGATTTACTAAACTAATATTATTGTAGGGTTTCTGATGCTGCCAGGAGGATGCAGCCAAGGTGAATCTCGACCAGAGGGAGAGAGAGTGACAGGAGAGAGAGATGGGCACGTCCAGTGATGCGTCCCTAGGATGCTCTTTGGTTGATGGGAAGGGATAATCCTTGCAAGAACGAATCTAAAGACTCAAGTCCTTCAAGGCGTGTGGATCGGATGGTGACACAAGAGGGATGAATGAACTCTTGATACTCCTAGATGAATGGTTTGGATATTACACACCAAACTAAGCACCCTTAACTCTGGATATGACACACCAGAACTCGGCACACTTCTTTTAGAGAGAGAGAGAGCCGCAAAAGATGAATGACTTCAATAGAAAAAGGTTGCGTGAGTACAATAGGGCATAAGGGACCCTTTAAATAAGAAACCAGAGACATGCTGATGCGTCCCTAGGATGCTCTTTGGTTGATGGGAATGGATAATCCTTGCAAGAACGAATCAAAAGACTCAAGCATATCTCAAAGAAACTCGTATAGGGCAAACAACCTAAGGCGTATCTTGGAGAACCTAGGCATCAGTATGCCTCAAGAGGAAAGATCACCAGAACCAGAAGCTAGACAAGACTAAGAAGCTGTCCTTAATGAGGTTAATGAAGGTGAAGAAACTATTCATCCTAATCCTGAAGGGGGAGATCAACAGAATCAAGAGGACTCTCATATTGGTCAAGAAGAATCAAATACTGGTCAAGAACATGAGGTTCATGATCAGGATGAAAGCCAACAAAATGAAGCTGAATATGATGAAGGAGAGCAGATGGAAGAGGTTCAGCAGCTTAGAAGAAGCACAAGGCTGAGAAATCACCCTTCCAACTGGATCAACACAAGGGTTTACTTCAATAGCCAGGCAGTAGCTCATCCCACTAAAGCAGTTTGCTCTCTGGCTCACTACCCTATAGAACATCAAGCCTTTTATCACAGCATAGATCAAGAGTACATTCTGAGATCTTATGAACAGGTGTTGAACCAAATAAGAGATGGGATTATGATCTATGAATGGAGAGTGAGGAATGCTGAGGAAATGAAGAGGAATGGAGTTAGGGTGTCCGTACATAATCCGTACAAAGCCGTACAAGTTGGTCGTACAACCATTAGTCGACCAAAAGCAAGTTTGGGTCGACCAAAGTTACCAGGGAGAAAACTAGAGAAGTTACCTTGCCGCGGATAAGCTTTCCCTTCTTCTCCTCCGTGTGTCTATGTGCACTGAACCTTATGGATAAGGTTACTCCGCGTCTGGACAGGCTGGCTAGAGCATCTGGTCAAGATGCCAATGGAATCAAGCATGTGAAGCTCCTCGTCCAAGCATTTCAAACCAGGCGCGCCTAAAGCTTTGACTACACATGCTTATCTTGTATCCGTTAAGCTCACCCTTAACTTTTCCTATATATGTTGTAATCCCTCTCATTAATCAAGCAAGCAATATTTTCGAGTCTCTCTTATTCTCCCTAGTGTTCTTCATATCCAGAAATGGATTTCTAGTCTCCTTTCAAACTTTAGTCTCCTAGTCTCTTCCAATCTCTTCTCTAATCTCTTTCAATGTCTCAAATACTCATATAACCTCAGATATCTCTTTAGTTTTCATGCTATCAGAGCCAGGTTCACTTGAATCTGGGGTTTGATTTCATTTCTTGCTCAAGAACACTCAAGAACACCTTTTTCATCCGGGAAGCCTCAAGATGGAGGGTACTAAGACTACGGTGATTCCAGTGATTGTAAAGGGGGGAAACTACCTCCTATGGTCTCGTGTGGTGAAGACAGCAGTGGGGAGTAAGGATTTATGGAACCACATCCTTGAAGATGAAGCTCCAAAACTCATTACTCATGAAGGCGACAAGGAGATTGTTGTGTGTGATGAAGTGAAATGGATCCAGGAAGATAACCTGGTGATGTCCATCCTTCAAAGCTCTCTAGATCCATCAATCTTAGAGGCATACAGCTACTGTGAGAAGGCAAAGGACCTGTGGGATACTCTCCAGAAGGTATATGGAAACATCTTGGCACAAGAAGATATGGAGTTCACAAAGCATCTTGGGAACATTATAGCTTTGTGGTCAGAGCTTGAGATGTTGAGGCCAAGCACAACCGATCCAGATGAGCTCAATGAAAGGCGGGAACAAGACAAGGTCTTTGGCTTGCTGCTCACTCTGAACTCTACCTACAATGACTTGGTAAAGCACATCCTGCGAGCTGAGAAGTTACCCACTCTAGAAGAAGTCTGCGCACAAATCCAGAAGGAACAAGGATCATTGGGGCTATTTGGAGGAAAGGGGGAGCTTACCTTGGTAATATGATCCTAGGTTGTTGCTCTGGATCAGATGGGATAGATCCTTGCCTAAACGAATCAGAGACTCAAGTTTATCAAGGTATGTGGATCGATTGGTGACACAAAGAGATGCGGATGGACTCCTTGATACTCCTAGGATCTAGATCAGATATGACACACCAAACTAGAACCCTTAGACGCCGGATATGACTCACCAGCAAGCTCTCACACTCGACAAAGAAGAGAGAAAGAGTAGACAAAAGGTTTTTGATAAAAGACTGCTTGATTCAGAATGAGTGTTACAAGCGTTTAAATAGAGAAACCAAGGAATATGCCTTAGGTTTCGAGAAATAACATAACATAAAAACTATAGTCTAAAACATAACATAAGATAAATAGATAGAGTAGTCTCCTTAGGCTTGGACCGATATTAGCACCTAGGTGATGTGTGAAGTAGCTTGTGGCCTCGTTAAAAACCTTCCTCCGGAAAACCTCTTTGGGACAAAACCAAGAGCAAGGAAAAGAGCACACACAAGTACTTGCCTAAGTACTAACTCAGCTAGATGAGGAGATAGCTTGAATGGTGATCAAGGTATCTCGGATCATCAAGCTTTGTCCAAGACCTTCTTCTTGTTTCCATACGAGTCTAAGTAATCCTCCAATGGCTCCATTTAGTTTCTTAGTTCTAGAACGAGTCATGGGACCTTCTGGAATGGCTAAGACATCTTCACTAGCTGATTGATCCATGGTTGCATTCCTGGTTACATCCTCTTCCTTGTTGCACTGGTCCATGATCACATCATCCTCTCCCACTTGAAAAGGATTTGTCCTCAAATCTGGTTCATCTGCCACAAAAGGAACCAAATCAGTAACATTGAAGCTATTAGATACATCATACTTACCTTGGAGGTCCAGCTTGTATGCATTGTTGCTGATTTTCTTAATGATCTCGAATGGACCATCTATCCTTGACATCAGTTTGGATTTCCTTTCATTTGGAAATCTCTCCTTTCTAAGGTGAACCCACACTTTGTCACCTACTTCAAAGACCATCTCACGCCTGCCTTTGTTTGCTTGTTTGACATACTGCTTTGTCTTTTCCTCAATATTGCGCCTTGCTTGTTCATGGATTTGTTGCACCATCTCTGCTTTCTTCTTGCCATCAATACTAACTCTTTCACACTCAGGTAAAGGCATTAGATCCAAAGGAGAGGTGGGATTGAACCCATAAACAATTTCAAAAGGGGAGAACTTAGAAGCAGAATGCACTGAATGGTTATATGCAAATTCACAATGAGGCAAATAGTCTTCCCATGATTTCAAGTTCTTTTTGATGAATGCACGCAAGAGAGTTCCTAATGTCCTATTGACTACCTCAGTTTGCCCATCAGTTTGCGGATGACAAGTAGTAGAGAACAACAGTTTAGTGCCTAGCTTAGACCAAAGGGTCTTCCAGAAGTAACTCAAGAACTTAACATCTCTATCTGATACAATAGTTCTAGGCATGCCATGCAAACGTACTATCTCCTTAAAGAACAAGTTAGCAACATGTAATGCATCATCAGTCTTGTGACAAGCTATGAAATGTGCCATCTTAGAAAATCTATCTACTACAACAAAGATAGAATCCTTTCCAGTTCTAGTTCTAGGCAGTCCTACAATGAAGTCCATAGAGATGTCATTCCAGGGATGATAAGGAATGGGTAAGGGAGTGTACAAACCATGGGACTGGACCTTAGACTTAGCTTGCTTGCACGTTGTACACCTTCCACAGACTCTCTCAACATCTCTTTTCATGTGTGGCCAAAAGAAATGATCCTGCAAGACCTTAAGAGTTTTGGCAATTCCAAAATGTCCCATTAGACTTCCTCCATGGGATTCCCTGACAAACAAGTCTCTCAAAGAACAATTAGGTACACAAAGGCGATTATCATAGAATAAGAATCCATCATGCCTAAAGTAATGACCCATAGCAAGTTTCTCACAAGATTTATAAACTTCTTTGAAGTCAGGATCATCCTCATACATACCTTTGATTTGTTCAAAACCTAGTAGCTTGGCATCTAGAGTGGTCAAGAGAACATACCTTCGGGATAGTGCATCAGCAACTATGTTTTCTTTACCTTGTTTGTATTTGATGACATAGGGAAATGTCTCAATAAACTCAACCCATCTTGCGTGTCTCTTGCTAAGCTTACTCTGTCCTTTTAGGTACTTGAGGGACTCATGATCAGTGTGTATGACAAACTCCTTAGGCCATAGGTAGTGTTGCCATGTTTGTAAAGCTCTCACCAAAGCGTATAGCTCTTTATCATAAGTAGCATAGTTGAGAGTAGCTCCTCCAAGCTTCTCACTGAAGTATGCAATAGGTCTCCTATCCTGCATCAATACAGCACCAATACCAATCCCTGAAGCATCACATTCGATTTCAAATGTTTTAGAGAAGTCAGGAAGTATAAGAAGAGGAGATTGAGTAAGCTTCTCTTTAAGGGTCTGGAAAGCAGTTTCCTGTGCCTCTCCCCACTTGAATCCCACATCCTTCTTGATTACTTCAGTTAGAGGGGCTGCAATAGTGCTGAAGTCCTTCACAAAGCGTCTATAGAAACCAGCAAGTCCATGAAAGCTCCTTACTTCCCCTACTGTCTTAGGACTTGGCCATTCTTGAATTGCTCTCACCTTCTCCTGATCAACCTTTACACCATCTGCACTCACAACAAAGCCTAAAAAGACCAAGTTATCCGTACAAAAGGTGCATTTCTTCAAGTTTGCATAAAGTTTCTCTCCTCTCAACACATCAAGAACTGATCTAAGATGCTCTATATGATCAGTAATGTTCTTGCTATAGACTAGAATGTCATCAAAGTATACTATAACAAAGATGCCTATGAATGATCTAAGCACATGATTCATCAACCTCATGAATGTACTAGGTGTATTTGTTAATCCGAATGGCATAACTAACCATTCATACAACCCATGCTTAGTTTTGAATGCAGTTTTCCACTCATCACCTTCTTTTATTCTAATTTGGTGATAACCACTCTTCAAGTCTATTTTAGAAAAGATGCAAGAACCATGCAATTCATCAAGCATATCATCTAGTCTAGGGATAGGATGGCGATACTTCACGGTTATGTTGTTGATTGCTCTACAATCAACACACATGCGCCAGCTACCATCCTTCTTAGGGACAAGAAGAACCGGAACAGCACATGGACTCAAACTCTCTCTGATATGCCCCTTTTCCATCAGCTCCTCAACTTGTCTTTGCAATTCCTTGGTCTCCACAGGATTAGTTCTGTATGCTGGACGGTTTGGAAGTGTTGATCCAGGAACAAAGTCTATTTGGTGCTCAATCCCACGTATAGGTGGTAAACCAATAGGTTGATCATCTGGAAACACATCTTCATACTCCTGTAATAGAGAAACAAGTTCACTCGGATAGTCCGGTGCTAAATCAGTTATGGTTAGAAGAGTTTCCTTATAAACAAGCATTATAACCGAATGATGAGAGTAAAGAGTTATTTTGATGTCTCCCTGTTTGGCATAAAAGTTATGCTGCTTGCTTTGATCAGGTTTAAGGTTGATCTCTTTCTTCTTTTGAAGTTGAAGTTGATCTTGTTGCACATCCTTAGGGGTTAAGGGTATCAACACAGTCTTCTTTCCCTTGAACTCAAATGAGTGCTTGTTGGTATAGCCATCATGTATCACACGTCTATCTGATTGCCAAGGCCTTCCCAAGAGGATGTGACTAGCTTCCATTGGTAACACATCACACAAGATTTCATCCTCATATCGCCCAATAGCAAGAGGTACCACCACTTGACTTGATACCTTCATTTCCCCTTCTTCATTAAGCCATTGTAGCCGATAAGGTTTTGGATGTCTTTGAACCTTCAATCCCAACTTCTTTACCATTGTCTCACTAGCAACATTGACACAGCTTCCTCCATCTACAATGAGGCTACAAACCTTTCCTTGCACCATACACCGGGTATAGAACAGATTTTCTCGTTGCTCAAGTTCCTCAGTCTTTGTTTGTAGGTTCAAGAGCCTTCTAGCTACCAACAGTCTTCCTCTCACTGGTTCTTCTTCATACTCTTCTTCTGACTGCTCGTGATCATCTTCTGTTTTGTCATCTTCAGACTCATATTCTCCATTCTCAAGCAGAATCATGATCCGTTTGTTGGTGCATTCATTGGCATAATGCCCTCTTCCTTGGCATTTGAAACACTTGACGTCTCTAGCTCTTGAACTGGTAGCCACGGCCTTTCCTTTATCCTTCCCAAACACCACAGTTGGCTTTGCTTCCTCTTTAGAATATGGTTTGCTCTCCTTAGTGTAGGCTGGCTTTTCCTCCTTAGGGGTATGAAACTTTGAAGTCCCATAACTAGAGCGTGAGTGTCCTTTTCTTTTAAGCTGTTGTTCCACAAGAATAGCTTTATGCAACATCTCTTCTAGCTCCACATAATGTTGCATCTCCACATTGTCTTGAATCTCACGATTGAGTCCTCCTAGAAACCGGGACATGGTGGCTTCTCTATCCTCAGAAACACAAGCTCTTAGCATAAGCAGTTCCATCTCTTGAAAGTATTCTTCCACGGACCTAGATCCTTGAGTGAGCTTCCTTAGTTTCTGATGGAGATCACGGTGGTAATGACTTGGAACAAACCTCTTGCGCATAATAGATTTCATCTCATGCCAAGATTCAACTGGATACTCTTGGTTGCGTCTCCTAGTAGTCACTAGTTGATCCCACCAACTCAGAGCATAATCATAGAACTCAGTAGCTGCTATTTGAATCTTTTGAGCTTGAGTGTACTGCTGACAATCAAAGACAAGCTCTATCTTCTTCTCCCACTCCAAATAGGCATCCGGATCAGCCTTGCCATAAAAGGGAGGTATTTTTAGCTTTAGTCCAGCTAGATCATCACGTTGATGTCTCCTTCCTTCTTGATCACGTCTCTGCCTCCTCCGGCTGTCTCTAGAAGAAGAACTATGGTGGTGTTCATAGTAGTTGTCAGTTTCTTGTGATCCAGCATGCTCACGCTGGTTCCTCCTAGATTCTTCTGGTTCTTGTTGAGTTTGGTTCACCCTTTCTCTTCTAGGCTCATTGCTGTTCCCCTGACCAGTAGCCTGCCTCATCTCTAGCCTTAGTTCATCACGGAGTTCCCTTATACTGGTCTTAATCATATCAGCAACCGTGGAGATCATCGTTTGGTTTAGTTGATCAGTCATTTGATCCCTCAGTAGCTTGTTCTGCCTGACAAGTTCTGCTTCCTCCTCTGACTCGTTCACCATGTACCTGAATCAGAAATAACTTGGACAAGTAAGTTGTTCAAGAGAATTCAAATAGATTGAGCAATCGAAACAAAACCCGCTTTTTCAAAAGATTCAAAAGAACAAACTTGCAGATCACGGATCAGAGAATTCAATCGACAAATCTTCAGATCAGATTAATCAGTTTAAGTTTTATGAAATCAGAACCTAAGATGAATACGATCAGATCAGATTAGATCAAAAAGCTAAAGCAAACAACTTCAATCGCAAGTGATTCAACAGATCAAACGATTCGATTACTTCTTTCACACGGATCGGTTTAGTTTGAATCCAAATATGGTAAGAACTTTTAGATCTATCAGGATTCAACACAGATGGATCAATATCAAACGAAAATATGATTAGATTCTACGAAAAACAACAACAAATCTCAGATCGATCAATCGGTTTTATGAGAAGTCAAAAAGTTCGACTTGAAACCAAAGAGAGATCGAGAACTTCCCTATCCAGAGTTGCTCTGATACCACTTAATATGATCCTAGGATGTTACTCTGGATCAGATGGGATAGATCCTTGCCTAAACGAATCAGAGACTCAAGCTTATCAAGGTATGTGGATCGATTGGTGACACAAAGAGATGCGGATGGACTCCTTGATACTCCTAGGATCTAGATCAGATATGACACACCAAACTAGAACCCTTAGACGCCGGATATGACTCACCAGCAAACTCTTACACTCGACAAAGAAGAGAGAAAGAGTAGACAAAAGGTTTTTGATAAAAGATTGCTTTATTCAGAATGAGAGTTTACAAGCGTTTAAATAGAGAAACCAAGGAATATGCCTTAGGTTTCGAGAAATAACATAACATAGAAACTATAGCTTAAAACATAACATAAGGTAAATAGATAGAGTTGTCTTCTTAGGCTTGGACCGATATTAGCACCTAGGTGATGTGTGAAGTAGCTTGTGGCCTCGTTAAAAACCTTCCTCCAGAAAACCTCTTTGGGACAAAACCAAGAGCAAGGAAAAGAGCACACACATGTACTTTCCTAAGTACTAACTCAGCTAGATGAGGAGATAGCTTGAATGGTGATCAAGGTATCTCGGATCATGAAGCTTTGTTCAAGACCTTCTTCCTGTTTCCATACGAGTCTAAGTAATCCTCCAATGGCTCCATTTAGTTTCTTAGTTCTAGAACGAGTCATGGGACCTTCTAGAATGACTAAATCATCTTCACTAGCTGATTGATCCATGGTTGCATTCCTGGTTACATCCGCTTCCTTGTTGCACTGGTCCATGATCACATCATTCACAAACCAGGAGAACTCAGGAACATGTTGGAGGCAAATAGTACAAAGGGTATGTTCATTGGCTACTCGCCAACTCAGAAGGGATACAAGTGCTATGATCCAGTAACCAGGAGGGTGGTTATATCAAGGGATGTGAAGTTTGTAGAAGAAAGAGGGTTCTATGAAGAAAAGAACCAAGCAGAATTAAAAGATTTGACATCAGATAAGGCAGCAAACTTGAGGATTATCTTGGAGAGTCTTGGGATTAACTTATCTCAGGATCACAAGGGTGGAAGTAAACAACAACAAGGTACACCTACTGTGGATGTAGATGGTCAGGAACCCCACCTCGACCATGAGGGGGGAAATGAACCTGATACTCATGAACAATATGAGGAAGAATCATCAGGCTCACAACATGATCAAGGTGTGGATCAAGGAAATGAAGATAAGGAAGGTGCAAATATAAACCAGGAAGAAGAAGGAGAGATTGAGGAAGACCAACCTGAAGTACCTCAACCTCAACCTTTAAGAAGGAGTACAATGATAAGAAACCCCCCCCCCCCCCCCCCCATCCAACTGGGTGAATACAAGGGTATACTACAATGCACAAGCAGTTGAGCATCCTGTTCAAGCTGCTTGTACACTAGTGTACTACCATGAAGACCATTGTGCTTTCATGACGAGTCTGGATGAGAATAAGTTACCAAGCTCCTATGAAGAAGCTATGCAAGACAAAGAATGGAGGGAATCAGTTGGTGCTGAAGCAGATGCAATGATCAAGAATGATACTTGGTATGAAAGTACACTGCCAAAAGGGAAGAAGGCTGTATCTAGCAGACGGATATTCACCATTAAGTATCTTGCAAATGGGAAGATTGATAGGAACAAGACCAGACTGGTAGCTAGAGGGTTCACTCAAACCTATGGAGAGGACTACATTGACGCATTTGCTCCAGTTGCCAAGCTCCATACAATCAAAATAGTTATATCTCTTGCTGTGAACTTAGAATGGGGTCTTTGGCAAATGGATGTGAAGAATGCTTTCTTACAAGGAGAACTTGAAGATGAGGTCTATATGCATCCTCCTCCTGGCCTTGAGCATTTGGTCAAAGAGGGAAATGTTCTAAGACTGAAGAAAGCTATCTATGGTCTCAAACAATCTCCTAGAGCCTGGTACACCAAACTGAGCACAACTCTCAATGGAAAAGGGTTCAAGAGGTCATAAGTCGACCATACTCTCTTCTCCTTATCCACTTCATCAGGTATTGTAGTCCTTCTTGTGTATGTTGATGATATCATCATCACATGAAGTGACAAGGTTGGAATTCAATCAACTAAATACTTCTTAAAGTCTGTCTTTGAAATTAAAGACTTAGGAGAAATGAAATACTTCCTTGGAATTGAGATATGTAGATCCAAGGAAGGGTTGTTTCTTTCTCAAAGGAAATATACACTTGATCTTTTGAAAGATGCAGGTAAACTTGGAGGAAAGACAGTGAAGACACCTCTGGAAGATGGGTATAAGGTTCCACGTGAGGGGGAGATTGAAGATAGCCAACCATTTGAAGATGCCAAGCTCTATAGGAAGCTTGTTGGTAAGTTGATTTACTTAACCATTACACGTCCTGACATATGCTTTGCTGTGAATCAGGTGAGCCAACATATGCAATGACCAAAGGAGCATCATTGGAGCATGGTGAATAGGATCCTGATGTATCTAAATGGTTCACCAGAGCAAGGAGTGTGGATGGGGTGTAACAAGAGCACTGAAGTAGTGGGATACTGTGATGCTGATTGGGCTGGAGATAGAGCAGATAGGAAGTCAACCACTGGCTATTGCACATTCATTGGTGGGAACTTAGTTACTTGGAAGAGCAAGAAGCAAAAGGTGGTGTCATGTTCAAGTGCTGAAGCTGAGTACCGAGCTATGTTGAAGCTGACTAATGAGCTAGTTTGGATCAAAGGAATATTGAAGCACTTGGAGATAGACCAGTCCACACCAATGACCATGCATTGTGATAATCAAGCCGCAATCCACATTGCCTCCAACTCGGTGTTTCATGAGAGAACCAAGCATATTGAGGTTGACTGCCACAAGGTGAGGCAGATGATAGTTCAAGGAGTTATCCTACCTTGTTATACACGGAGTGAAGATCAGCTAGCTGATGTATTCACCAAGGCTCCAAGACAAAAGACACTTGAGTCCATTCATCACAGATTGGGACTCAGTGATCTTACCAGGCTCAACTAGTTCCTCTTGTCATGAGGTCTTTACTCTTTTCCTTGTTGAGGTTTTATCCCTAAGGAGGGTTTTCTTCAGCAAGGTTTTTAATGAGGAAGATCTCATGACATCCAAGCTTGACCGGTTTCCCTTGGTCAAGCTTGAGGGGGAGTGTTGAACCAAATAAGAGATGGGATTATGAACTATGAATGGAGAGTGAGGAATGCTGAGGAAATGAGGAGGAATGTAGTTAGGGTGTACGTACAGAATCCGTACAAGGCCGTAAAAGTTGGCCGTACAACCATTAGTCGACCAAAAGCAAGTTTGGGTCGACCAAAGTTACCCGGGTGAAAACTAGAGAAGTTACCTTGCCGCGAATAAGCTTTCCTTCTTCTCCTCCGTGTGTCTACATGCACTGAACCTTATGGATAAGGTTACTCCGCGTCTGGACAGGCTGGCTAAAGCATCTGGTCAAGATGCCAAAGGAATCAAGCATGTGACGCTCCTCGTCCAAGTATTTCAAACCAGGTGCGCCTAAAGCATTGACTACACACGCTTAGGTTGAAACCTTATCTTGTATCCGTTAAGCTCAGCCTTAACTTTCCCTATATATGTTGTAATCCCTCTCATTAATCAAGCAAGTAATGTTTTCGAGTCTCTCTTATTCTCCGTAGTGTTCTTCATATCCAGAAATGGATTTCTAGTCTCGTTTCAAGCTTTAGTCTCCAATCTCTTCTAATCTCTTTTCTAATCTCTTTCTACGTCTCAAATACTCACATAACCTCAGATAGCTATTTAGTTTTCAATTGATTCAACTTCTGGGTGATTATCCACTGATTTATGATTCCAAAAAAGCTTCTTACATATTGATTCATTCTGGTTAGATTAGAATCAAGAAGAAATTGTCAAATCTCAAAACATGGTAAACTGGAATCACTTCGGTTAAAAGAGGGATAACTTCTTTATCATAACTCCTATGATATTGATTCAACTGCAGGGTAATTATCAACTGATTTTTTATTTCAAATAAATGTTCTTACATCGTTATTCATTCTTGTTTCATTAGAATCAAGAAGAAATTGCAAAATCTCCAAACAGGGTAAACTGGAATCACTTCGGTTAAAACTGGGATAACTTCTTCATCATAATTCCTATGATATTAATTCAACTTCAGGGTGATTATCCACTGATTTATGAGTCCAAATAAGGGTTCTTACATCATGATTCCTTCTGGTTTCATTAGAATCAAGAAGAAATTGCAAAATCTCCAAACTAAGTAGACTGGAATCACTTCGGTTAAAAATGGGATAACTTCTTCATCATAACTCCTATGATATTGATTCAACTTCAAGGTGATTATACACTGATTTATGAGTCCAAATCAAACTTCTTAAATCGTGACTCATTCTTCTTTGATTAGAATCAAGAAGAAATTGTCAAATCTCAAAACAGGGTAAACTAGAATCACATTGGTTAAAAGTGGAATAACTTCTTCGTCATAACTCCTATGATATTGATTCAACTTCAGGGTTACTAGCCACTGATCTATGAGTCCAAATCAATCTTCTTACATCGTGATTCATTCTGTTTTTATTAGATTAAAGAAGAAATTGCAAAATCTCCAAACAGGGTAAACTGGAATCACCTCGGTTAAAAGTGGGATAACTTCTTCATCATAACTTCTATAATATTGATTCAACTTCAGGGTGATTAGCCACTGATTTATGATTTTAAATCAAGATTCCTACATCGTGATTCATTCTTATTTGATTAGAATCAAGAAGAAAATGCAAAATCTCCAAAAAGGGTAAACTGGAATCATTTCGGTTAAAAGTGTGATAACTTCTTCATCATAACTCCTATGATATTGATTCAACTTCAGGGTCATTATCCACTGTTTTATGAGTCCAAGATAAGCTTCTTACATCTTGATTCATTCTGGTTTGATTAGAATCAAGAAGAAATCACAAAATCTCAAAACAAGGTAAACAGGAAGTACTTCGGTTTAAAGTGGGATAACTTCTTCATCATAACTCCTATGATATTGATTCAACTTCAGGGTGATTATACACTGATTTATGAGTCCAAAAAAAGCTTCTTACATCTTGATTCATTCTGGTTTGATTAGAATCAAGAAGAAATTGCCAAATCTCAAAACAAGGTAAACTGGAATCACATCGTTTAAAAGTGGGATAACTTCTTTATCATAACTGTTGACATGAATACATTAAGAGATAAAAGACAATACAATCAGAAGCAGAATAAGAAGTGTTTAAGTGAAGCTTGTGGAACCTTACCCTATCTTGGTGTGCAAGACAAGAGGAAGTGCTAAATGGATCAGAACTAGTTACCTTAACCAGAAAACTTCAGTCTGGTCATACCAAGACTATATGGACGTTGGAGACAAGAAAGAAGTCACATGTGAGCTGAAGAATTTGAATTCATGGGACCACTACACACCTGTCCCTTTCTCTGCTGCTGGCTGAGCCAATTTGGATGTTTCTGATGTATTTGTTTACTATTTTCTCTTCTGTCTGCTTGCCTATTGTTTCACTATTTATGAGTTGTTCCCATACACACATTAAGCAAGGAAATAAGTTCCACATATAATCTCTCTTCTCTCCACACGAAATTCTGTCTCTCTCTCTCATGTTCTTCATGTTCTTCAAGTAAAATCCCCAGATTCTCTAATTCTTTCATGGTATCAGAGCAATCTTGCTCCTGAAACCTTATTCTCTCTATATTTGCTTACTCTTTCCGCAAAATACAACTTTCTTACTCTGATATTTCGAAATTCTATTTCATTAACCACTGGATAATAGCTGTTCTTGAGTGTTCTTGATGGAAAATTCAAAAATGGTGGTAGTCCATGTTAATCTCAAGGGAGTTAACTACTTATTGTGGTCTAGGCTTGTCAAGACTGCTCTTGGAGGCAGAGGTCTCTGGGAACATGTGACTGAAGGCACAACCCCAAAGAAGACTATCCTAGGAGAGGATGGTAAGGAGAAAGTGGTGCTGGTTGATGAAAGCAAATGGGTTCAAGAGGATCTCATGGTCTTGTCAGTCATCTAGAACAGCCTTGAACCCTCAATACTGGAAGCTTACTCCTACTGTGAAACTTCCAAGGAGTTGTGGGATACTCTCCAGAAGGTTTATGGTAACATTTCCAACTTAAGTAGAGTGTTTGAAGTCAAGAAAGCTATCAACACTCTCAGTCAAGAGGACACTGATTTCACTCAGCATTTTGGGAAGTTTAGAGCTTTATGGGCTGAGCTAGAGATGCTGAGACCAGGAACTGTTGACCCTAATGTGCTCAATGAGAGAAGAGAACAAGACAAGGTGTTTGCCTTGCTGTTCACTCTCAACCCTGGGTATAATGACCTAATCAAGCGCATCCTACGGAGTGAGAAACTTCCAACACTTGAAGAGGTTTGTGCTCAGATTCAAAAGGAACAAAGCTCAGTGGGTCTCTTTGGAGGAAAAGGAGAACTCATCATGGCAAACAAAGCTGAAGAATTCAGAGCTGAAGGCGTGGCTAACAAGGGGTTCTATAAACCAGAAGAGAAGAAAATTTGGGTGTGTGATCACTGCAAGAAGAAAGGTCATGGGAAGGACAAATGTTGGATCCTTCACCCTCACCTCAAACCTCAGAAGTTCAGGACACCATACATGGATGGAAGAGCTCACTACTCTAGTGAAATGGGTGAAGGGAAGACCTTGGCGTTCAGTGGCTGTTTTACTGTGAGGACTAACCAAGATGAGACAATCAAGAGGTCAGACCTTGATGCTCTCATTAAAGCCCTCAAGGAGAACTCTGGTAACATACTTGGTACTTCTCTAAATGCTTCATATAGATTGCCTAATGCTCTTGTTACTTCACTGAATGCTCCAACTAGTGTTAAGCCATTAATCATAGACTCTGGTGCTTCTCACCACATGATTAGTGATGCAAGGTTGATTAGTAATGTAGAGCATGCCTTAGGTAATGTCATGATTGCTAATGGGGATAAAATCCCAATAAAAGGTGTAGGAACTCTGAAATTGTTTGATAAAGACACAAAAGCATGTTACATGTCTACTTTTGCATCTAATTTATTATCTGTCAAGAAAGCTGCTACTGATCTTAACTGCAAAGTTATTTTCAGTCCTAATGATGTTGTGTTGCAGGATATTGAGACTCTTAAGTTGATTGGGAAAGGTGTTACAAAGGAGGACTTGTACCCACTTGAAGACACCAGGACTAGTTCAAGCTTACCTTATGCTTTTAGTTCAATTCCTGCTTTAGATAATGATGTATTATGGCATGCTAGGTTAGGCCATCCCCATTCTCGTGCACTGAACCTGTTATTGCCTGATGTCTCTTTTAGAAATGATGGCTGTGAGGCTTGTATTCTTGGCAAGCATTGCAAGAGTGTGTTTCCTAAGTCATCTACTATTTATGAAAACTGCTTTGATCTTATTCATTCTGATGTTTGGACTGCTCCATGCACCTCTAGAGAGAATCATAGATACTTTGTTACATTTATAAATCAAAAATCTAAGTATACTTGGTTAACTTGATTCAATCAAAAGATAGGGTGCTAGAACCCTTTATTAATTTCGAAAACTACATAACTAACCACTTCAATGTTAAGATCAAAGTGTTCAGGTCATATAATGGAGGAGAATACACAAGTCTTGCATTCAAAACACATCTAGCCAAACATGGAATCATTCACCAAACCAGCTGCCCATATACACCACAACAAAATGGTGTAGTTGAGAGGAAGAATATACATCTAATGGAGGTGGCAAGATCCATGAGGTTCTACACAAATGTACCAAAACGATTTTGGAGTGCTGCTGTGATGACAGCTTGCTATCTGATCAATAGGACTCCAACAAGAGTTCTTGATGATCTCACACCATATGAGGTATTGAACAAAAGAAAACCCTCTATTAATCACTTGCGTGTATTTGGGTGCTTGTGCTATGTTTTGCAGCCAGGTGAGCATAGAAACAAGCTTGAAGCTAGGAGTACTAAGGCTGTGTTCCTAGGCTACTCAACTACTCAAAAGGGCAACAAATGCTATGCTCCAGAAACCAGAAGGGTATTAGTCTCCAGAGATGTCAAGTTTGTGGAATTCAGAGGTTATTATGAAGAGAAGAGTTGGGACAATCTCAAGGATCTATCTCAAGGAGCCTCAGATAGGGCAAACAACCTAAGGCGTATCTTGGAGAACCTGGGCATCAGTATTCCTCAAGAGGATAAATCACTAGAACCAGAAGCTAGACAAGACTCAGAAGCTGTCATTAATGAGGTTAATGAATCTGAAGAAACTATTCATCCTAATCCTGAAGGGGGAGATCAAGAGAATCAAGAGGACTCTCATATTGGTCAAGAAGAATCAAATAATGGTCAACAACATGAGGTTCATGATCAGGATGAAAGCCAACAAAATGAAGCTGAATATGATGAAGGAGAGCAGATGGAAGAGGTTCAGCAGCTTAGAAGAAGCACAAGGCTAAGAAATCACCCTTCCAACTGGATCAACACAAGGGTTTACTTCAATAGCCAGGCAGTAGCTCATCCCATTCAAGCAGTTTGCTCTCTGGCTCACTACCCTATAGAACATCAAGCCTTTATCACCAGCATAGATCAAGAGTACATTCCGAGATCTTATGAAGAGGCAATGGAACTTGATGGATGGAGAGAATCAGTTGGAGATGAGATCAATGCTATGATCAAGAATGATACATGGTATGAGACTGAGCTTCCCAAAGGCAAGAAAGCTGTGACAAGTCGCCTACTCTTCACCATCAAGTATCCAGCCAATGGAAAACCAGAAAGAAAGAAAACAAGACTGGTTGCAAGGGGATACACTCAGGTTTATGGGGAAGATTATCAAGACACATTTTCACCAGTAGCCAAACTTCACACCATAAGGATTGTTCTCTCACTGGCAGTCAACTTGGAATGGGATCTATGGCAAATGGATGTCAAGAATGCTTTCCTACAAGGTGAATTAGAAGATGAAGTCTACATGAGACCACCTCCTGGCCTAGAACATCTTGTTAAACCAGGGAATGTGCTTAGATTAAAGAAAGCAATCTATGGGCTGAAACAATCACCAAGAGCTTGGTACCACAAGCTAAATACAACCCTTAATGGAAGAGGTTTCATCAAGTCTGAAGATGATCACACTCTCTTCACCATCATCAGTCAACAAGGCATTGTCATCTTACTGATATATGTGGATGACATTATCGTCACAGGGAGTGATAAGGAAGGTATTATCACCACCAAAACCTTTCTTAAATCCTCTTTTGATATTAAAGACTTGGGTGAGCTTAAGTACTTTCTAGGGATTGAGATATGCCGATCTAAAGAGGGTCTATTCTTGTCCCAAAGAAAGTACACACTTGATCTATTGAATGAGGCAGGTGATCTAGGTGGAAGGGCAGCAAAGACTCCTCTTGAAGATGGCTACAAAGTGCTGCGAGAGGGGGAGTTTGAAGACAAGCCTTATGAAGATGTCAAACTATACAGGAGAATGGTTGGGAAACTCATTTACCTAACAATTACAAGACCAGATATCTGTTTTGCTGTGAACCAAATCAGTCAACAGATGCAAGCACCAAAGATTCATCATTAAAACATGGTTGAGAGGGTTCTCAGGTACTTAAGAGAAGCACCAGGCCAAGGAGTATGGATGGGATGAAACAAAAGCACTGAAATTGTTGGGTATTGTGATGCTGATTGGGCAGGAGATAGAGTTGATAGAAGATCAACTACTGGGTATTGTACCTTCATTGGAGGCAATTTGGTGACTTGGAAAAGCAAGAAGCAGAAAGTGGTTTCATGTTCAAGTGCTGAAGCAGAGTATAGAGCTATGAGAAAGCTTACAAGCAAGTTGACTTGGATCAAGGGGCTGCTAAAAGACTTGGGGATTGAGACTACAACACCAATCACTATGCATTGTGATAACCAGGCTGCTATTCACATTGCCAGCAATTCAGTCTTCCATGAGAGGACTAAACACATTGAAGTAGATTGCCACAAGGTGAGATAAGCTGTGGAGCAGAAGATCATCCTTCCTTGTTACACTAGAAGTGAAGATCAGTTGGCTGACATTTTCACAAAGGCAGCAAGTACTAAGGTTTACGAGTTCATTCATTCTAAACTTGGACTCTTAGATCTGTCATCACACTGATTCCCTTTGCCATGGAGTGTTCTACTCTTTTTCCTTGGTCTGGTTTTTATCCCATGTGGTTTTGCCAAACTAAAGGTTTTAATGAGGGAATGCTTCATGGTCTCCAAGCTTGACCAGTTCCTAGGATCAAGCTTGAGGGGGAGTGTTGACATGAAGAAATTGAGAGATAAAAGACAACACAATCAGAAGCAGAATAAGAAGTGTTTAACTGAAGCTTGTGGAACCTTACCCTATCTTGGTGTGCAAGACAAGAGGAAGTGCTAAATGGATCAGAACTGGTTACCTTAACCAGAAAACTTCAGTCTGGTCATACCAAGACTATATGGACGTTGGAGACAAGAAAGAAGTCACATGTGAGCTGAAGAATTTGAATTCTTGGGACCACTACACACCTGTCCCTTTCTCTGCTGCTGGATGAGCCAATTTGGTTGTTTCTGATGTATTTGTTTATTATTTTCTCTTCTGTCTGCTTTCATATTGTTTCACTATTTATGGGTTGTTCTCATACACACATTAAGCAAGGAAATAAGTTCCTCATATACTCTCTCTTCTCTCCACACGAAATTATGTCTCTCTCTCTCATGTTCTTCATTTGTTCTTCATGTTCTTCAAGTAAAATCCCCAGATTCTCTAATTCTTTCAATAACTCCTATGATATTGATTCAACTTCAGGGTAATTATCCACTGATTTTTGATTCCAAATAAATCTTCTTACATCATGATTCATTCTTGTTTCATTAGAATCAAGAAGAAATTGTAAAATCTCCCAACAGGGTAAACTGGAATAACTTTGGTTAAAAATGGGATAACTTCTTCATCATAACTCCTATGATATTGATTCAACTTCAGGGTGATTATACAGTGATTTATGAGTCCAAATCAAGATTCTTAAATCTTGACTCATTCTGTATTTATTAGAATTAAGAAGAAATTGCCAAATCTCAAAACATGGTAAACTAGAATAACGTTGGTTAAAAGTGGGATAACTTCTTCGGCATACCTCCTATGATTTGATTCAGCTTCAGGGTGATTAGCCACTTATTTATGAGTCCAAATCAAGCTTCTTACATTGTGATTAATTCTGGTTTGATTAGAATAAAGAAAAAATTGCAAATTCTCCAAACAAGGTAAACTGGAATCATCTCAGTTAAAAGTGGGATAACTTCTTCATCATAACTCATATTATATTGATTCCATTTCAGGCTGATTATCCACTGATTTAGGAGTCCAAATCAAGCTTCTTACATCTTAATTCATTTTGATTTGATTAGAATCAAGAAGGAAATGCAAAATCTCCAAATAGGATAAACTGGAATCATTTCGGTTAAAAGTGGGATAACTTCTTCATCATAACTCCTATGATATTGATTCAACTTCAGGGTGATTATCCACTGATATATGAGTCCAAAACAAGCTTATTACATTATGATTCATTCTGGTTTGATTAGAATCAAGAAGAAATTGCAAAATCTCCAAACAGGGTAAACTGGAATCACTTCGGTTAAAAGTGAGATAACTTCTTCATCATAACTCCTATGATTTTGATTCAACTTCAGGGTGATTATCCACTGATTTATGAGTCCAAATAGGGCTTCTTACATCGTGATTCATTCTGGTTTGATTAGAATCAAGAAGAAATTGCAAAATCTCCAAACAGGATAAACTGGAATCACTTCGGTTAAAAGTGGGATAACTTCTTCATCATAACTCCTATGATATTGATTGAACTTCAGGATTTATGAGTCCAAATCAATCTTCTTAAATCGTGACTCATTCTTCTTTTATTAGAATCAAGAAGAAATTGCAAAATCTCAAAACATGGTAAACTAGAATTACGTTGGTTAAAAGTGGGATAGCTTCTTCGTCATAACTCCTATGATATTGATTCAACTTCAGGGTGATTATCCATTGATTTATGAGTCCAAATCAAGCTTCTTACATCATGATTCATTCTGGTTTGATTAGAATCAAGAAGAAATTGCAAAATCTCCAAACAGGGTAAACTGGAATCACTTCGGTTAAAAGTGGGATAACTTCTTTATCATAACTCCTATTGATATAGGCACCAAATAGCACCTAACTCAACCTGGACTAAAGGATAGATGGATCAGGAAACTGGCCTATGAGACACTTCAAATGGATGGATGATGAAAGGATGTGTATATGGGAATGGATTTCGGTTGCTTGATGCGTGAATAAAACCAATGGAGGATGGGAAACAACAAATGGTCGTATAACCAACTTGTTATCTCACTGAATGGATGATGGCGTGTAGATGGAGTGTTGATCCAAGCTGCTTGTTCTTATAAACAACTCAACAAGGACTAGGAGAGGGAGATGGAATGAATAGATTGTTCTTCACAATCTGATGGATCGAAAGTCGCCACAAACTCTATGGAATGTGCTTGATAAGACAAGATGCTCTCAATTCTGCTTCTCACACACACGGAAAGACTTAGGGTTTTAGTTGCTAAGGGCAAACTGACTAATATATTTCATAAGGGTTGAAAATACAAGGCTGCTTGTAGGGGCTTATATACTCGCCGATGCAGCTATGCCCTTCTAGGGGTCTTTGAAGCAAATTTATTACATGACTCAATCTTAGGACCTCATAAAAGCAATAGGCTAAACAATGCCTGGTTTTATTCAAAATGAAATAAAGAAAAGACCCAAAACCTTCAAGGAAATCAAGTAAATCGAATATTGAAATGAGCTTACCTTACTTACCTTTTTGATGGATTTGAATTTGAATAAGGTAACCGTTGGGGATGGGAGACGAGCATAGGAGTGAAGTGATGTCGTTTGAAGGCTAGTCTCTTCCCCTTGATACTCACTGTTTCACTTAAGTGGGGAGATGGTGAATAAGGAAACCATCTCCTTGTTTGGAATGATAGACCATAGGTTAGTATCATTTCTTGGACCGTCTTGGATAACATAAGATGTGTCTTGTGTAGCTTCTGATCCGGAAATGGAGAGCTTGTCTAGACGGTTAGTGATGTCTTCTAAGTTAGGGTTGGTGTTGGCCTTGGCAAACAACCCTTCAATGGCTTCACATAAACTTGCAATCACCCCCTTGGTTCCTGATCTTGTTCTTGGTGCTTGTCTAAGGGTAGGGATGTTGATATCTGGTTCTTTGTTCTCATCATTCTCTCCCTCTTGAGGAGGTTCTGATCTCAGAACGGTTTCATCTGCATGGAAATAAGATAGATCATATACATGGTGTTAACTTGAAGAAATGAAATGGAGCCAAAGGATGAGTTTGGGTCCCGTGCAAAGTTAGGGCAAGACCTCCGGAGATTGTCTAAGAAGGCTTTAGGAGTGTTTAAAGATGTCCAAAGCTAGGGTCAAGTCCAGGAGGGACTTAGACACCATTTAGAGACATTTGGGAGGAGATGGTGGACCGTGAAAAAATAGGACGAACCGTACGGACTTGTACGGACCGTGCAAAAATAGGGCAACCCAAAGAAGTTCCCATTTGGCCTTTAAAGATGGTTGGGGAATTTGTGCAAAAATAGTGCGAGTGGTACGGACAGGAGATCCGTACCATCGACCGTGCAAAGATAGGGCGAAATGCTTTCCCGGGATGAACCTGAAATGAAGCCGTACAAACTTAGGGCGCAAGTGATGCTTGTTCTGATCAAGAGGAATCAAATTGGCATCAAGGAAAGATGCCATGCGCCAGCAAGAAGATAAGGGGAGATGACAGGCTGGTTCTGGTTGTCACTTGCTGGAAAGGAAGAGTAAAGGAGACTATGAATCTAGCCAAAGAACCAGCCTGATTCATAGGAGCCTATGGGTAACCAATCACAAGCCTTCCTTGCCTTGACCAGATTCAAACTTGCCAGCCATCCTAGCCATTCATTCTCAAGTGATTTATCAGCCATTAGATTTAGGTTTCTGATTGAAAACCTTGTAAGCCTATATAAAGGCATATATGGCGATTTGTAAAGCTTAAGGGAGTAAGGGGGATTTCCCCTCTCCACTTCATAATAAAATTTGTGTTCTTGAATCTGATTCTCTCTAGTCTACCTCTTTCTTAGTCTCTCTAATCTTTCTTAGTTTCTCTAATCTATCTTAGTCTCTCTTAATCTCTGTTTCTGATTCAAGTTCATAAGTTAAAGATCAGACCTTTCTCATCATCATTTCAAACTTTCTCTTCTGCCATTTATGGCGATTTCATTCACACAGCATGAGCTTTGATTTCCAACATGGTATCAGAGCCAGGTTCATCATATCTTGGTGATAGCTTCCGCAAACACACAGCTCTCTCCTCAGCTCAAATCTAAACCTTGAAGACATGTGCATCTGGTTCTAGTTCTTTGAAGACTGAAAAGATGGCATGTTCTCCTTGTCTCTCAAGCTGTTCTCTAACCAGCCAGATGGTGACTCTTATTCTGGAAGCAAAGGTGTTTGGAGAGGTCTAGCTAACCAGCCTCCAAGGTGCCTTATCCAAGTGCTATTTCTCATCTGGTACAAAGAAGATGGTGTCCTGTTCTTGGCGCCTTAAAGTCTTGAAGAAAGGAGGGGTCTTTGGGCTATTTGGTACAAGATGGTGGCCATTGACTGAAGGAGAAGGAGGTGGGTGACGATCCAGACTCCAAAATCCAACAAAAGCCTTGGTGGTTTGCATCTAGAGACTAAGGAACCAACCTGGTTCCTTGAGTAAGCAAATCTTAAACTCATCTTGATATTGAGACTGTGATAATGACTCTTGTTGTGTGTTGAGTATGTGATTGAAACCTGAGGATATTATTAATGATTGCTTGATTATATTATCTTGAATCTGTCCCAGGATGCTTAATAAGTCTTGTTTGGTGATTGACAATTTAAAAATGCTTGCTTAAGTTCTAAATGATGCTTGACATGATATTAGATAGTATGTTCTGAATCTGTTGCATACATGAATAGAATCTGACTTAAAGTAGAGCATTGGTCTGATGGTTCATAATAATATGGCTTAGCCTCGGTTCTTAATGTCTTGTGTTGCTAGGATGTTAGATTAAAATTTGTATCCAGCTAGCTTGCATTAGAATCACTAAAGGTTGTTGCATATTGATTATGAGAGTTCCTAAATGTCATGTCTTGATTCTGATAAGAGCTTGCTTGCATTTAGAGAATGGAAAGCTTGCATTAGATGAATCTTAACTATAATAAGAGGCCATCTAAGTGCACGCGAGTTAGACATTGGCACAAGCCAATGCATTGTGTCTTATCTTTGCTGGAGTTTGAGTGTTGTTTCAGGTTCACTAGGTGTGCTCTTGGTTCACCATACATCCGAGTGAAAGAGGAAGGCTAATTCCATAGGGAAAGTTTGCTGGTGTGTATTCAAATACACAAGGCAAGTGATCATCATCTAAGTCTGGAGGAGACTGATGATCAAAGGCATTGGAGTTAAAAGGAGAAGCTTGATCAATGGTTGAATGCATTGTCCATTTAGATGGAATGCTCCTGATCTTAAGGCTCATTGAGGCTCCCTTCAAGTTTGGTGTGTTGCTCATTCCAAACATGAGGAGGGGAGCAAAGTGAGCCACATGATGATCCTTGGGGCTCAATAACCTGTGGTACTCAAGGCCATTGCATGCTGATCTAGAAAGAGATCATGCCGCAGTGAAGGAGGAAGAAGGTCACTCAACAAGCTAAGTGAGGAGTGCTTGTAGAGTGGACTGAGGTATCTCCTCTATGCAATGGTAATGTAGTGGAGGCTCAAGTATCAAGTCTGGAGAAGATGGTGGTACTCTCCACATGACTTATCAAAGAGCTAACATGCGCTCACCATTCAAGCTTGGACCTTCTCTATACTCGGTCTCAAGCTTGAGGGGGAGTGTGGATGAGCTTGCATGATAAGAGAAGGAGCTGTAAGGCTCAGTGTGTGAGGATTCAAGTGGCGGATCAAGGAAGCCACTTCTCACCATCTAAACAAGGGAGTAAACCTGATCTTAACTCTTTATATACATTCATGATAGGTTTATCTCTTGAGAACTGATACACTTGTAGAATGATGTATCAGGTACCTTACTTGGATACTCAAGAAGACAAGGAGAAGATAGGCGTGTGGTCTGACCTGAAAGAGAAGGCAAGAAGCCATGAAAGAAGGGAAGACACAAGCCATTCCAAGAAGAGGTCCAAGAAGGTGTTATGAAGCTTGTATCTCCTTGAATGCAATCTGGTGTAGTCTGAGCCTTGAACACAACAAGACGGTTGTGAGAAAGAGAGAGTGACCAAGATCAGTTCAAGAGAGTACAAGAAGGGTGGTGTTGTGTGCATTGAAGTCATTTGAGATGCACACATGTGTTGAGGCCATGATCCAGGGTCTTTGTGTCCATCACACTGATGCTAAGACACAAAGACCCACTGGCCAATCCCTAGGCCTTGAGGAACCTACTCTTTTTCCCTCATCAAGGTTTTATCCCAAAAGGGTTTTCTTTGGTGAGGTTTTTAATGAGGGGATTCTTCAAGGTTCCAAGCTTGACTTAGGATCACTAGAGTCAAGCTTGAGGGGGAGTGTTAACTTGAAGAAATGAAATGGAGCCAAAGGATGAGTTTGGGTCCCGTGCAAAGTTAGGGCAAGACCTCCGGAGATTGTCTAAGAAGGCTTTAGGAGTGTTTAAAGATGTGCAAAGCTAGGGTCAAGTCTAGGAGGGACTTAGACACCATTTAGAGACATTTGGGAGGAGATGGTCGACCGTGCAAAAATAGGGCGAACCGTACGGACTTGTATGGACCGTGCAAAAATAGGGCGACCCAAAGAAGTTCCCATTGGCCTTTAAAGATGGTTGGGGAGTTTGTGCAAAAATAGGGTGAGTGGTACGGACAGGAGGTCCGTACCATCGACCGTGCAAAGATAGGGCGAAATGCTTTCCCGGGATGAACCTGAAATGAAGCCGTGCAAACTTAGGGCGCAAGTGATGCTTGTTCTGATCAAGAGGAATCAAATTGGCATCAAGGAAAGATGCCATGCGCCAGCAAGAAGATAAGGGGAGATGACAGGCTGGTTCTGGTGGTCACTTGCTGGAAAGGAAGAGTAAAGGAGACTATGAATCTAGCCAAAGAACCAGCCTGATTCATAGGAGCCTATGGGTAACCAATCACAAGCCTTCCTTGCCTTGACCAGATTCAAACTTGCCAGCCATCCTAGCCATTCATTCTCAAGTGATTTATCAGCCATTAGATTTAGGTTTCTGATTGAAAACCTTGTAAGCCTATATAAAGGCATATATGGCGATTTGTAAAGCTTAAGGGAGTAAGGGGGATTTCCCCTCTCCACTTCATAATAAAATTTGTGTTCTTGAATCTGATTCTCTCTAGTCTACCTCTTTCTTAGTCTCTCTAATCTTTCTTAGTTTCTCTAATCTATCTTAGTCTCTCTTAATCTCTGTTTCTGATTCAAGTTCATAAGTTAAAGATCAGACCTTTCTCATCCTCATTTCAAGCTTTCTCTTCTCCCATTAATGGCGATTTCATTCACACAGCATGAGCTTTGATTTCCAACACATTGAAGGTGGAAGACACATTGAACTCACCTGGAAGCTCCAGCTCGTATGCATTGTCATTGATCTTTTTAAGGAATTTGAATGGACCATCTCCTCTAGGAGATAGTTTAAACTTCCTCTGGTTAGGAAACCTCTCTGATCTCATGTGTAGCCAAACCCAATCTCCTGGTTCAAAGGCAACTTCCTTTCTTCCCTTGTCAGCTTGCTTCTTGGTCAGTTCATTCTTGTGCTCTAGTTTAGTCTTGACTCATAAATCAGTTTATAATTACCCTGAAGTTGAATCAATATCATAGGAGTTTTGATGAAGAAGTTATCCCACCTTTAACCGAAGTGATTTCAGTTTACCCTATTTGGAGATTTTGCATTTTCTTCTTGATTCTAATCAAACCAGAATGAATCACGATGTAAGAATCTTGATTTGGACTCATAAATCAGTGGATAATCACCCTGAAGTTGAATCAATATCATAGGAGTTATAATGAAGAAGTTATTCCACTTTTACCGAAGTGATTACGGTTTACCCTGTTTGGAGATTTTCCAAATTTCTTCTTGATTCTAATCAAACCAGAATGAATCACGATGTAAGAAGCTTGATTTGGACTCATAAATCAGTGGATAATCACCCTGAAGTTGAATCAATATCATAGGAGTTATGATGAAGAAGTTATCCCACTTTTAACCGAAGTGATTCCAGTTTACCCTTTTTGGAGATTTTGCAATTTCTTCTTGATTCTAGTTAAACCAGAATGAATAACGATGTAAGAAGCTTGATTTGGACTCATAAATCAGTGGATAATCACACTGAAGTTGAATCAAGATCATAGGAGTTATGATGAAGAAGTTATCCCACTTTTAATCGAAGTAATTCTTGTTTACCCTGTTTTGAGATTTTGCAATTTCTTCTTGATTCTAATCAAACCAGAATGAATCACGATGTAAGAAGCTTGATTTGGACTCATAAATCAGTGGATAATCACCCTGAAGTTGAATCATTATCATAGGAGTTATGATGAAGAAGTTATCCCACTTTTACCGAAGTGATTACAGTTTACCCTGTTTGGAGATTTTGCAATTTCTTCTTGATTCTAATCAAACCAGAATGAATCACGATGCAAGAAGCTTGATTTGGACTCATAAATTAGTTTATAATCACCCTGAAGTTGAATCAATATCATAGGAGTTATGATGAAGAAGTTATCCCACCTTTAACCGAAGTGATTCCAGTTTGTCCTGTTTGGAGATTTTGCATTTTCTTCTTGATTATAATCAAACCAGAATGAATAACGATGTAAGAAGCAATATTTGGACTCATAAATCAGTGGATAATCACCCTGAAGTTGAATCAATATCATATGAGTTATGATGAAGAAGTTATCGCACTTTTAACGGAAGTGATTCCAGTTTGTCATGTTTGGAAATTTTGCAATTTCTTCTTGATTCTAGTTAAACCAGAATGAATCACGATGTAAGAAGCTTGATTTGTAATCATAAATCAGTGGATAATCACCATGAAGTTGAATCAATATCATAGGAGTTATGATGAAGAAGTTATCCCACTTTTAACCAAAGTGATTCCAGTTTACCCTGTTTGGAGATTTTGCAATTTCTTCTTGATTATAGTTAAACCAGAATGAAATACGATGTAAGAAGCTCGATTAGGAATCATAAATCAGTTTATAATCACCCTGAAATTGAATCAATATCATAGGAGTTATGACGAAGAAATTATCCCACTTTTAACCGAGGTGATTCTAGTTTACCCTGTTTTGAGATTTGACAATTTCTTCTTGATTCTAATCAAGCCAGAATGAATCACGATGTAAGAATCTTGATTTGGACTCATAAATCAGTGGATAATCACCTTGAAATTCAATCAATATCATAGGAGTTATGATGAAGAAGTTATCCCACTTTTAACCGAAGTGATTGCAGTTTACACTATTTAGAGATTTTGAAATTTTTTCTTGATTCTAATCAAACCAGAATGAATCACGATGTAAGAAGAT
Organism: Moricandia moricandioides; assembly: GCA_905132885.1. Classification (NCBI taxonomy): domain Eukaryota; kingdom Viridiplantae; phylum Streptophyta; class Magnoliopsida; order Brassicales; family Brassicaceae; genus Moricandia; species Moricandia moricandioides. Next base: position 2,920 of record CAJHQQ010003878.1, on the reverse strand, counting down.
TTACTTGGACTCATAAATAAGTTTATAATCACCCTGAAGTTTAATCAATATCATGGGAGTTATGATGAAGAAGTTATCCCACCTTTAACCGAATTGATTCTAATTTATCATGTTTGTAGATTTTGCATTTTCTTCTTGATTATAATAAAACACGAATGAATCACAATATAAGAAGCTTGATTTGGACTCATAAATCAGTGGATAATCACCCTAAAGTTGAATCAATATCATAGGAGTTATGATGAAGAAGTTATCCCACTTTTACCGAAGTGATTACAGTTTACCCTGTTTGGAGATTTTGCAATTTCTTCTTGATTCTAATCAAACCAGAATGAAACATGATGTAAGAAGCTTGATTTTGACTCATAAATCTGTGGATAATCACCCTGAAGTTGAATCAATATCATAGGAGTTATGATGAAGAAGTTACCCCACTTTTAAAGGAAGTGATTCCAATTTACCATGTTTGGAGATTTTGCAATTTTTTTTTATTCTAATCAAACCAGAATGAATCACGATATAAGAAGCTTTATTTGGACTCATAAATCAGTGGATAATCACCCTGAAGTTGAATCAATATCATAGGAGTTATGATGAAGAAGTTATCCCACTTTTAATCGAAGTAATTCTTGTTTACCCTGTTTGGAGATTTTTTAATTTCTTTTTGATTCTAATTAAACCAGAATGAATCACGATGTAAGAAGCTTAACTTGGACTCATAAATCAGTTGATAATCACCCTGAAGTTGAATCCATATCGTAGGAGTTATGATGAAGAAGTTATCCCACTTTTACCAAAGTGATTACAGGTTACCCTGTTTGGAGATTTTGCAATTTCTTCTTGTTTCTAATCAAACCAGAATGAATCACGATGTAAGAAGCTTGATTTTGACTCATAAATCAGTGGATAATCACCCTGAAGTTGAATCAATATCATAGGAGTTATGATGAAGAAGTTATCACACTTTTAACCGAAGTGATTCCAGTTTATCCTGTTTGGAGATTTTGCAATTTCTTCTTGAATCTAATCACACCAGAATTAATCACGATGTAAGAATCTTGATTTGGATTCATAAATCAGTTTATAATCACCCTGAAGTTGAATCAATATCATAGGAGTTATGATGAAGAAGTTATCCCACCTTTAACCGAAGTGATTCCAGTTTACCCAGGTTGGAGATTTTGCATTTTCTTCTTAATTCTAATCAAACCAGAATTATAACGATGTAAGAAGCTTTATTTGGACTCATAAATCAGTGGATAATCACCCTGGAGTTGAATCAATATCATAGGAGTTATGATGAAGAAGTTATCCCACCTTTAACCGAAGTAATTCCAGTTTGCCCTGTTTGGAAATTTTGCAATTTCTTCTTGATTCTAGTTAAACCAGAATGAGTCACGATGTAAGAAGCTTGATTTGTAATCATAAATCAGTGGATAATCACCCTGAAGTTGAATCAATATCGTAGGAGTTATAATGAAGAAGTTATCCCACTTTTAACCGAAGTGATTCCAGTTTATCCTGTTTGGAGATTTTGCAATTTCTTCTTGATTCTAGTTAAACCAGAATGAATCACGATGTAAGAAGCTTGATTTGGAATCATAATCAGTTTATAATCACCCTGAAATTGAATCAATATCATAGGAGTTATGACGAAGAAATTATCCCACTTTTAACCGAGGTGATTCTAGTTTACCCTGTTTTGAGATTTGGCAATTTTTTCTTGATTCTAATCAAGCAAGAATGAATCACGATGTAAGAATCTTGATTTGGACTCATAAATCAGTGGATAATCACCCTGTAATTGAATCAATATCATAGGAGTTATGATGAAGAAGTTATCCCACTTTTAACCGAAGTGATTCCAGTTTACCCTGTTTAGAGATTTTGCAATTTTTTCTTGATTCTAATCTAACCAGAATGAATCACGATGTACGAAGCTTTATTTGGACTCATAAGTAAGTTTATAATCACCCTGAGGTTGAATCAATATCATAGGTGTTGAACCAAATAAGAAATGGGGTTACAAGTAAGTGATGGAGACTGAAGAAGGTTGAAGAATGGTTTAAGGTGGAGTTGTCCGTACAAGTCCGTACAAGTGACCGTACAAGACCGTACAAGAAGGCTGTACAAGTGACCATACAACTTGAGTGTGCACCAAGGCAAGAGGAGAAGCCAAGTTAACCCGGGTAAAGGTGAAAAGGAGTTACCCGCGTGCGATCAACCTTTACTCACCTCACCACTCGTCCAAGTGCATTGAACCTTAAGGATAAGGTTAGTCTGCGCCTGGACAGGCTGGCTAAGAGCATCTGGTCAAGATGCCAAAGGCATCAAGCGTGCAAAGCTTCTCCTCCATGCATTTCAAATTAGACGCTCCTCCGGCCTTGACTCCACATGCTTAGGGTTAAAACCTTATCTCTTAGCCGTTGATTGTTGTCCATAACTTCTCCTATATATTTGTAACCCCGGATCATTAATGTTAAGCAAGTATTCGAGTCTCTTTCTTTTCTCTCAAGTGTTCTTGAGCTCCCAAATGGGTTCTTGAACAAATCGTCTCCTAATCTCTTACTCTCTCTCTTAATCTCATCTAATCTCTCTATTCTACTCTATTCTACCTTTACATACTCAGATTCTACTCATTATTTCATGGTATCAGAGCCAGGTTCTCTTGAATCTGGGTTGTAACTTTGAAGACGCAAGAACACTTTGAAGATTCAAGATGGAGAACGCCAAGACTACTATCATTTCGGTTACTTTGAAAGGGGAAAACTATCTCCTTTGGTCGAGGGTAGCGAAGACTGCCGTGGAGAGTAAGGGCTTGTGGAACCACATCCTTGAAGATGGAGCTCCCAGGATCATTACTCATGAAGGTGACAAGGAGATTGTCACGTGTGATGAAGAGAAGTGGATGCAAGAGGAT
>CAJHQQ010003877.1:0-36505 GCA_905132885.1 Moricandia moricandioides | reverse complement strand
CGATTGGTAACATGTAGTATTCAGGTTGAGTTGCAGTATGGATTATAGTTCGATGTAACTTTCAGTAAATATTGTGGTAAAAACTGTAAATTTATATGGTAAATTTGTAGTAAAAATAAAAGTTATCAATTTATTAAAAATGATGACTGGTAACATTTTTGATGCATAAGTTGCAGTATATTTTTTTTTGATAAAATAGTTAAAAATATAAACATATAAATAATGAAAATTTATCAAAAACAAAGAAAATATTAACTTATTTAAAAATAACGTAATATTAATAATTTTATTTTAATATATATCAATAGAATGTAATAAAAAATAAATTATATTGTGTATTATTTTCTAGAGTTTTAACTAGTAGCAACATTATTTATTACAATAACAATAGTACAATAAATTAAATAAAATAATAACAAAAGAAAATGTTAATTAAAAAATTTGATAACAATAAAAATATTTATGAATGTTCATTCCATGTTTGCAATCTCATCCCGTATGTCATTCATATATTGACCATAAGTTGTTATATAAATATGAAAAACAATTCTGACTAATTTTTAAGTTCAAAAAAAAAATTCTGACTGATTTTTTAACTATCTAATAAAATCTATGAACAATATTATTATAACAATAATTTAAAAGTTTGAATAATTCAAAAGGTTGGAGTATAAAAGATTATAAGAATATTTGACTAGCACAAAATTAGGTAGAATATATAATTTGGGTAAACCATAAAAAATGAATTTAAAAAAAAAAGATCTACTAACCTAAGTTTATTACTAACGTAATTATTTTGTGAGCTCATTTTCAAACAAAAAAAATAATTAATATCCTAACTTAATTTCTAAAACATAGATTTTTCTTTGATGTTGCATTAAATTTTGAGTTATCAAATTAACAAAGGGTTTAATTCAAAACTGTAACTCAAAGGTAACCCATACTAACTCAAACTTAAAATCAAAAAATAAAATTTAATGCATAATTGCTAACATTTTTGAGTTATCAATTATGTAAACCCCTACCTCAAACAAAATCAATGATACCACATGCTATCAATGATATAAGTGCGGGGGAGGAAAAACTGGAGATGTGCTGGTGAGATTGGTGTAGTTAGAGGTGGACCTCTCTCCAGAAATAACTATTTTTTACAGTTTCTATGTATTTACAGTATTACCACTATTTTTTTTTGCTCAACTTCAATTTTATATTCACCAAAGAATAGTACATAATTTGCAACCACATGGGATTCAATCACACTTGCATACAATATGATCTACTATTACCTAGAAACACAGATGGATAAATGGGATGTCTTTAAGTCTTAACCACTTAAATTCTACCACAGAAAGTGAAAAACACTATCACCCAAGACTAACTAGTTCTAATCAGGATTAAACATTTTAAACAGTATACCCACTATTTGGTGACTCTTTGGTATCTTCATCATCCGTCTTCCTTCTATCTTTCCTTGTCCAAATTTCAAAATTCTTTTAATATATAAAACTAGACTCCTTACCAAGATCTCCACAACTGTAGTAACATCCTGTAAAGATAAGGATGTACCATAAAACAAGAACCAAACAATATCAACAAATAAAGATAAACGATTGTGAGAGTTCTCCATAAAAGATACCTAAATGTAGAACTATAGCTTAGAAACCTGATTAAAAGGTAGTGTAGAAATAAGGGAGGTACAAATAGCACAAACTAAGATCCAAATACAATAAAAGGGAAAGCTCAAAATGTCATTTAACTTGAACAAAAAGATCAAAATCCAGGAGGCAGCATTTGGCGAAGATAATAAAACGGATATTGGAAAAGAAAACATCTAATTCATCCTCCTGATAAGCTCATTGATAAAGTTCTCACGGTTTCCAGCATCACCACCTTCGACGTAGTGGTTTCTCTTCTTCTTAAGGCCACCGAGTGGTGCCTTGAGCTGGAATGGCCACAGGAAGTTGTTGGCCTCCTTGAAATGAGGTCCTACTGTTAGAATCTCGTGGATCAAATCCTCAGTGCAGATGATCCCATGTTTGCCTAGAGCCTGTTTTTGTTTAAATGACAAAAACACAATCACTTTTAACATTCATATCAGAACACTGATGAAGCTGGAACCAAAGAGACTGATTTCTAAACCTGTTCAACAATAGAGTTGTCAGTCAAAGCCACCCTCTGGTGGTTAAGCTTTCCGTATCCTCTCTTGTAGATCAATTCCTTAACACTCTTCAAATTGGGGAACCTGAATAAGAAGACTTAAATGAGTTTTAACTATGTTCCATGACATACGATTAAAAGAGCTGCATACCCGTAAGTCACATATGGCTCAACACGACGAAGCATGTTCATTGTAGCCTTGTTGACTTTGAGAAAGACACCGTTGAAAATCTGCATTACATATTCAAAATTAGATGCATTCTTTGATTATGATGGCAACAACACAAACAAGAAAAACTCATTTCTTTTTCAAAGAAAGACCCATTAGCACACAAGTGCATCGTTATGTTCTCTATGCAACTCCTAGTAAGAATATATCTATCTGATGTCACAATATCAAACTACAGTCTACTACTAATGCCAATAACGAAGCAGTTTATTAGAGAGACCTGTCTCAAACGCAAGAGCTGAAGAATCTTCTTAGTCTTTGGGTCAATGGCATTGATACTGCAAAGTCAAGTAACAAAATATAAGAAACCAAACGAATAATCTCTTTGAAAATGCTAAAGAATATCAAACATACCCACGAATACGGATTATGAACAAGAGCTTAGCTTCAGGGTCAACATAGAAACCTCCTTTAAGCTTAGCCTCACGTTTCAAAGAGATCAACTCCTTCTCCTGCAAACAATGAATAAAGATCACTCATTTACCCAATAACAATCGATCTAAACAAGTTACCTTCTCGGCATACTCCTTGGCGTACTGCTCGGCCCTTTTGTAGATAAGCTTCCTGTTGGCGGCGTTCGTCTTCTTCGCAGCTTCAGCGTTCTGCTTCTTCACGAGAGCCCACTCCTCCTCTCTCTTCCTCTTCTTCAGGACTGACTCCGGAACTACAACCTTCGACTCTGCCATTTTCCGATTCCTATCAAAGAGACGACGACATACACTGCGGCGACTAGCGACAATATATATGCCACACTCAAAAACTAGGGTTAAGAAACTTAATGGGCTTATAAGCCCATTCTTCATCTTTCAAGAGGCCCATTATTAATAAAGCTGTATAGGCCATTAATATATGTAGTTGTTCTTCTTCTCTTTGGTTAATGTAGAATGAGACCACCCAGGTTAATAAAGAGTTTCAACTGTTCAAACCTTTATAATGGGTTAGTTGATAAACTGTGTAAATCTACATGGCATAAACATCTCTTGTAAAGTTTCAGCGGTTGAAACTCTTTTTTGTCCACATCTGCCATGTGTCACTTTTTGATTGGATAGAAAAGTGACCGCATGGGATACACGCGCTGCTTCACATGATTTTTCTTTTAAAATCTGGATAAAGTTTGGATGATGTGTTCTGATTGGCGGTTCAGATTTCCTTTTTTTTTCCTCACCCAATAATTAAAACGTCTTTATTATGATATAATAATTTTTTTAAAAAAAATATCAAAATTCATGATTTTTTATCTATAAATAGAGATTACATTCATTTATAGAAAAAACGTCATTTTGCATCATAATCAACTATTTTAGTGTTCTAATATTTTTTTTGTTAAATGAATCTCAATAATAATTCTTTTAACACTCAAAACTCTTCTAATATTCCGTTTAACTTTCAAAATCCCAACAACTATTAGTTGCAAAATCAAATTTCAAATTAACACCAAAATTTACCAAACTATGGTGTTTCACCAAATTTCTTTATGCCATCTCCACAAATAATATGAATTAAAAGTTGTGGGATAAGGTGTTGATTTTTTTTAAAAAAATCATTGTAGAAGTTTAAATTAAACTGGATGTTGAATAAATGAGGTGGAAGAAAGAAAAGATCATGTAGAATGTAAAAAGGGGAAAATGAGAGCGTTGAAACCATTGTTGATGGTCTAACTCAAACTGTTAAAAAAAAAAGTTATGTTCAACTAATGCATATGTAATTCTTACTACATGTGTTAAGAACAACAAAAAGTAAGATATGAACATTTTTTCAGCATGATTATTATGTTATTTAGATGAGATTCACCGGGGTGAAGTGAAAATCAATTTCAAAAATCTCATACACGTTTTAGGCGCACGTCATGTTCATATGATCCACACATTATAAAGTTAGACCATTATTATCCTAGAAACCCCCCATGGGTTTCCTAATTTTTTATCTTTTTTTTAATTTAAAAAATAAATAAAAAGTGAACCAATCATGGGCTGTCACATGTCAGTGGAGCTCACGAATAGTGCTAAAACTCTATCTGGATCGATCTTTATTTGGTATTTTCTGCAACCGGTTTTGGAAAAAAAGTAAGTCCTACCATGGGACCCACCAATAAAAAACCTCCTAATAACCTACAATAATAATGTCCTTATAATGTGTTTTTTACACCCACATGTCATGAATGGTTTCAAATGTCTACAAACAATGGATTAAATAAATGAAAATGAAGCAATTGCTGCATGATGAAAACTATACAAGGCAACAATGGGGTAGAAGTGGGAAGTATTTAATACATGCACTGAAACTGCAACACATTTTGAGTTCCTTGACTGATCGGTGAATCTCTCATCATCTCCCAACTTTCTCTTTTCTTCCCAGCTTTACTTTCAGAACTAGTAATAAATGAACTTCCTCTTGAAGAAACTCTTGGCTCTGAACTGGGTTTGCTTTCCCACGTTCCTTTCGAATTACGTGAATGTCTAACTCCACCAGGAAACACAAAGCTAGGTATGCTTCTTCGTATTACATGGTTGACACTAACCTCCATCTCGGGACTCCACAACATGCAACCATAAACAGTTTGTTTAAAATCCTCCAATGGTTCTTCTAATATCAAGCAGTTCGCTTCCTGCTACTGGAACTCCTTGCTTACGTTGCAGACCCATAAGGATAGAACACTGTAGCTGTCGAGAATCGTCTTGACAAACATGTGGATGAGGGGGTGGCACTGAAGCATGTCATAAATATATCTCTCAATCATCAACGTCGGCTGTCTGAAATGCGACTCAACCTATCCTCTCCATTTTTTCAGATCGTCCACACTTGAAGCAGAGATGTTGTCTGAAGATAGTTCTTATACGCTTCAAAGAACCCAAACGGCTCATAAAGAGTGTCTCATTCAGCTTCTTTTGCTTCCATAGCCGCACATACATCATTGTCTCTCTGAAACTCTCTTGTCATAATCCTCAAAGTACTTGCAAAGACATTGTAACTTGAGTTCATACAAGGATAAGCAGGACTAATGATGGGCATCTTGTGCAACAAGTCATTAGGGTTTCTTCTAGGATCCCAAACTTGAAGACCTAAATAAAGAGGATCCTTCATCTATAGAGGAAAGAACGAATAGGATTGGGCCAACGCCATTGAGTGTACACTGAAGGAACCGAGACTGCGAGACACATGTAAGCTCATGCAAGAAAAAGCAGTTGATCCGTTCATTGAGCTAAGGAGGTGTTACACAAGGTGATCAAGGTGTAACACACCACTGGGAGCTAACTATGAAGTGATGGTGTGGCATAGAATCGTGAGTCCTAAGATATTGCATTAGGATAAGGACGAAAGAAGATTTTTAGTTAGCTTAATATCGATAGCTAGAATATCGGTTGACAATGTATATAACTTGATTTAGTGGGGTAGATCAAGTTAAGGTTTTTGGGCAATCAACAAGGGGCTTCTAGGGTTCGTGGAGTTTCATTGTGTTCAACAAACGGCGAGTGACTTGTTAGTGCAGCTCGGTTGTTTGTGTTTTGGGATTAGAAATTGGTCTGTCTCTAGTCGTGTGTGACTGAGAGTAAATCGGATTAAACAGATCTAGGGAGATTGTTTAAACTATTTCTAATATACAAGAAAGTGTTCTTGGAAGCTCGTGCGTGTTCCTTTTGCTTAGTGTCTCTGAACTTTCAACACCAACATGTTTGGTAAGGCGTTAGGATAAAGCTGAAAGATCCTAGCTACAAGCAACACCCAGTTTATACCACCAAGAAAGCCAGAGACGTTAGAGTAAACTCCAGGATTCTTGACCCAAAATCTAATGCATCTTAAAGTTTTCCTGAAACGCTGAATGTTAGGAACCAAACGGAAGATCTGATCTGTAACTCTACAACCGTCGAGACTTGCTCATAAACATTCTGTAGAATAGAGTCCTCTGATATATCCAAGTCCTAATGTATAATCCATAGTGGAAGTTTTGTGTAGAGGAGATCAATAGAAACTCCATTAATTTTGAAACCCATCTGGGAACATAAGCATCAGGTACATAGTGCAGCTCTATTACTTACAGGCAACGCCGAAAGCATTCTGTCTAACTCGCCAAAGAAGTCATTCCCTCTTGTTGTGTATCTTGGTCCAACTCAGAGAGTGTCTATATCAGCACCAGGTCCATGTACTTTTAACAGATACGTTCCAAAAGTGAATATCTTCGCATTCACCTATTCAAGCGTCTCATCACTTAACCCTTTGTCACAGCTGATCTTTTTAATCCATGTTTTTTACAATCTCGTCTAGTCAGCATCTTGCAAGTATTTCTCTAGGGCTTTTGTCTTAATCACATCAAGCTCTGTTGGTCCACCCAAGGAGATAGGTTCTGTAATACCGTATTTTTGTCTGTTTTGCTCGATAATAGTAGCCATCAATATTAAGTTGTTTATTTTCTCTTTCTCAACGAATCTTTATCCTGAACATCTGTTACAACGAACGTCTAGGAAGATTACTACAGAGAAACTGTTGATCATAAAACTGAACACAAAAGCAAAGTATGAGTCAGAATGTTAAACATAATTCGAGCGATGAGTAACACATTGCATAGAGTCTGGAATTTTAAACACCCAAAGATCTCAGGTAGCACACTACGAATTGATCTACAAAAAGCAATCAGTGCACACATGTCTGTATATATACTGATTCACAACAACAACAAAATACGTGTGAAAAAAAATGTTCACAAAAAAAACTTGTGAAGAAAAAAGGAAATACCTGTGGTAGAATAAAAGGAACATAAGTTACACCAACCAACCTAATATAAACTCTGGCAGGATCTTTGGAAAACCAAAAACTCAGCCTAAAATACATCATTATATGTGGAGAGCCTTGTCTAGTGCATTAGCAGTTAAACAAGGTATGTGTTCTCTAGGCATCCCAGTAGATATTACATGTCCTAGGTCTAGGTGTGGCTGATATCGAAGTTTCCATTACCATCTGCAGGATTTTCTCCTACTTCAGTATAGATAAACATGTATCATTTGATGTCCTTAAGCAAGAAACTTACAGCTGATAACTCTGTTTGGCTCTCGTTTCCATAGATATTATGGCAAATCTGGAAGGCTCGTAATGCATTCTGTTTTGAACGAGTCCAATATGAATACTTTTGTATTCTATCCAAAGCTACAAAGGAGGCTGCTATTTGGCTTAACCTGCAGTTTCTGAATATGGAGGATACACATGATCAAGTTATTTTTTTTCAAAGTATATGAATTTTCATTAACATGTTAAATTATACAAGGGGCGGGATACAATAGTTTTGATGAAATCAAACCTAATGAATCTAGGAAAGCTAATTAAAGGGGGTGTCTAAATAAGCGACAAAAAGGTGAAAAAGACTTTCTTAGAACAATAATAAAGGTCTAAACACACTCCTAAGAACATGTTCAAAGCTTGTTTTGGTTATGATGTCAATGAACAACCATTCAGTTTTAGTAGAACTCATAGAGACAAGAAACCAAAAACTTGAATACAAGCAAAACGGAGATCATTGGAGATTTCAGCAGGAGAACGGTCCGAGGAGGAACCGTAGACCATCCCGAAGGCGACTCCGAAGGGCGGGGGACAAGCGAAGCAAGATAAAAGCCTTGATCCGGCCATCAGAACCCAAAAGAGTCTACTCGAGACAATGTCCACTCTAGAAGTCAACAAACCAGTCCATGAGATTTCAACACAAGGAGGAGTAGCCATAGTTGAAGAGCCGGTGAGGGCTAGTTGATGCAAGCGGAGATTGTATGGCTCGGCTCCGATCCCATCACAGAAGCACCGTACATAAAGAGCTGGCTACAGAGCATTAATAGGGCAAGAACCATAAGGTCGACTTTCTTCTGAAACTTTGAAGAACAGAGGAGATGGAGCTCCTATCAGCATATGGAGGATGAGGAAGACCCGATAAAGCAGCGGAAACAAAAGAGGGTAACGACACAAAACTCTTAGCCATCGAGAACCACCAATAGATCCGACACAATCAACACACCATAGTAGTTGTTGAGACACCGTAACAAGAAGAACTCCCCGGTGAGAGTAAAACACCATGGCATGGAAGGTTCTGACTTCACCTATCTATTTTCCTAACGTTTGTCATGGCTCTCGTGTATCCTCATAGTAGCTCATAGTTTTGAGCAATGCCAAGTGATTATGGTTCCTCCTAGAGTCAACTCTATTTATCGCCTTATCTATTGCTCTTAGTGTGACTAAGGACCGTCGATATCAATCATAACTTGCCTGTGGAGGTCCTAGTTGGCTCTATAGCTCTTTGAACTCTGAAACACAGTTTGTCACATTGCTTATTAGGATCTGTATAGCGATGTGATCAACCCTTCTGGAATAGGCTCTTGAGGCTTTTGGTGTCTCTCTCTTGTGGAGTGATTTTCCTTATAGTGCGACATCTACTGATGTTTTTTCTCTGCTTTCCTAAATTTTTATCACACTCTTACTCTGTTTCTTGGTCTTTTTTTTGGCTTTGATATGTCACAAATCGCCTGACTTGTTTTTTTCCTTGATAAAAAATAACTTAAAAGAAACTCAAAATCACCAACTAACCAAAATCAACTTCTCTCTTCTCTTTTCTTTTTCTATCTCTTGGAAATTTGAAGTAATTTAATTTAATGAGTTTTTAGATGATTATAGGTGAACTGAAGAATATGAGGTGATTTTTATTAAACCACTCTAGAATTTCATATAAAACTATGAGATTTGAATTCTTATTTGTATAACTAACAACTCTTCTCAAACAATGTAAAAATAGTTAAAGCATTTTAAAATTTCCAACTTAATTTTTGTTCAATAACATTGGATTTCAAAGTGTTTTATAAAATAACTAGTTCAATAACAGTAGATTTTAAAATCCATGTTCGAATAATAGTGAATTGTTATTTCAGAGTGAATGGTCTCTCTCTCTTTCACTCATAAGGGCATCTTTATCCCTAAGAACTCCAAATGGGATTCTTTTTTTTTTAACTTTGTTTTTGCGAATTAAAAAAAAAGAAAAAAAAAATAAAAAACGAACCAATCGCGGGCCGCCATGTGTTAGTGGGGCCCGCAAACAATGCAAGAACTCCCTCTAAGAAACCCGAATAATGATGCTCTAAGGATGAAATTATTTTTTGGCGCCAACGTATTCGAACAGCTTCGGGCCATGAAGCGCCATTAAAACTTTCCTCTCTTACTCTTTTATTAATCACACATAGTTTGATAGCTTCTTTATAAAAACTAAATAAGACGAAATTTTCTATTCTAAACCTACCACGTAAAGTTTGAAAATTGATCTAAAACCATAATTTACAAATATGTTTATAATCATACAAACTATATACGTCCAGTGGCGGAGCTAGGAAAAACATCCACTAGGTCAAAAATAATTATATATATATGAAAAATTGGCTAGATATTGAGGAGGGGGTCAAAGTTTGAACAATTATCCATCAAAATTTCGTAATCAAGGTTTTTGATCATATATTCTTAGTTAACAAATAGCCAAACTATTTAATTAATATGTTTCGTAACATAATTGACCGTAAATAATATTACATCAACCGTAGTTTTGAGAAGTTTAGGGCATGATTAACGCAGAAACCGTTACACAATTTCTTATTATTTTTTTCTTTTTGTCTAATTAAAAAAAAATTAAAATCGAACCAATCGCAGACCGCCACATGTCGGTGGGGCCCGCGAACAGTGTAAGGAACACCTCTAAACCGTTCTTTATTTTACATCTTTGGAAATCATTTCTTATGCTTTTTTTGGAGCCCACGCACAAAAAGTGGCTAAGAAACCCCTTTGTATATTGGGTTAAGAGCATGATTATTGGTGGGATTTTAGTGGTGGTCCTTAGACTTTTTTATTGTTATTTTTAGATAAGGATATTGTTAAGGACTTTTAATGAAAATGGTGAATATTGGTGGGACTTTTTGTTGGTCCTTAAGTTTTTTTTTTTGTTTTTTTAAATAACTAGATAAAAGATATTACCATTTTAAGTTGAATAATTAAAAAAAGAACAAATTAATTCATTTAATATAAAATTACAAACATTTCATTAAAAAACCAATAATACAAATTTCAGAAATAAAAGCCAACACACAACTTATTCAAATCATAGAAACTTATAAATTATATGTTATTTGGAAAATGTCCAAATTTAGCCCATATATTTTTAATCAGATCATTTTTTAATTGTTCATAGGCTTGTCTATTCCGAAGGCTCGTTCGACGATCCATTGTACTGCCGAGATTTGAAGGCATGTTAACGGAATATGTATTCAATTCTTCTCTTTCTTGAAACTCAAATTTGTTATATTGAGTGAATGATGACCGTTCATCTTCGACAATCATATTATGGAGTATGATGCATGCTCCATAATATTTGCTATTTTTTTCTTTATCCCATAACTTAGACGGATTTCTGACAACGGCAAATCTAGCTTGCAGGACTCCGAAGGCTCAACATCTTTTCGAACTGATTCTTGGGTTTGAGCAAATAATGAATGCTTTTGACTTTGTGGTAGTCGGATAGATTGAATAAAAGTCGTCCATTTCGGATAAATACCATATGTGAGATAATATGCGAAATGGTATGGATTACCATTCACATAGAAGTTTACTTGTGGCGCGATGCCGTTAATAATGTCATTAGAAACATGTGATCGATCAAGAATATTAAGATCGTTCATAGTATCTGGAGCTCCAAAAAACGCATGCCATATCCAGAGGTCATAGGAAGCTACAGCCTCCAACACAATAGTTGGTTTTCCGGTTCCTCGTGAATACATTCCTTTCCAAGCGGTGGGGCAATTCTTCCACTCCCAATGCATACAGTCGATGCTCCCAATCATCCCCGGAAATCCACGTTCTTCTCTAATATGTAGTAGTCTTTCCAGATCCTCTGGTGTGGGACGTCGTAGGTATTCATCGCCAAACAAGGTGATTATTCCGGTGGTAAAATTGTGCAAAAAATTTCGAGCTGTTGTTTCACCAAGACGGACATCTTCATCTACTGTATCAGCCGCACCACCGTATGCCAATTGTCAAATTGCTGCAGTACTTTTTTGTAGAGGTGAAAGACTTGACGTCCGGTTGCATCTTCTGATTGTTGAAAATACGGTATTTCTGTGGAGAGACGATGCACAATACGTAGGAACAAAGATTTGTTCATTCGAAATCGTCGCCAGAATAAACTAGGAGAGTATGTAGGATTCTCGATAAAATAATCATTCCAAAGCAAGTTGTTACCTTCTTCCCGGTTTCTCTCTATCAGAATACGTTTTTTTCTCTCTTTTGGTTCTGGTATAGGAGCATAGTTATTAAATAATTCTTCAAAGGGGGTATCAATATCATCATCATCATCATCTTTGTGATAATGATAGTGGGATGAAGATGCCATTATGAATATATCGAGATGGAGGAATTGTGTAATTGTTTAAGAAAAAAAGGAGAGGAAAGTTTTGTGTACTTGTAATCGCAAGAGCAACCTCATATTTATAGAAATGAATTTATGAAAGAAACAAGACCCGTGATGAAAGAAACAAAGACATTTGATGGAGAATCTATTCACGGGTTATTAAGAAGTGTGTGTTGAAGATACATGTGATTGATACTTTTTGTTTGGTGGGATACTTTTTTTTGGTGGGTGATGAAAGAAATAAAACACATGTTAAAAAAGTGTGTGTGTACATGTGATTGATAATTTTGTTTGACACATGTGATTGATACTTAATACGAGTACATATTACACATCCTTCAACAAATCCTACAACGAGAACCTTAATACAAGTCTAATACACTAACCAACTCTCGAGAACAACCACAGCACCTACACAAGAACCATAAAACCTACATACGAGCAGCTAGTCCAATGCCTATTAGCACTAAGACAACAACCATAACACAAGCAATTCTCTCAAGCCTAGATTTAGTTCTCGCTAAGTCAGAAGCAATTCTCTCAACCCTTACCAACTTCTGCTCTAAATCATACTGCAGAACCTTTAACTCGCGCAGCTGGGTGTCGTCGTCACTTACAAAGGAAAGGTAATCTACCTTATCACAAAGCTGAGCATACTGTGTACCTAAGGCTTTGATCTCCTCTGTAGCCGCCACATCCCACCACTTGTGTACATGGCAGTCTCCGTCGTTGATGTTTTCACAGGTGTAGAACCTTCTCCCTGGGTCATTTCTTGTGTAAGAAGTGGCTAAAAGCGGCTCACCACCACAATAGCATTCCTTGGGGAAGCCAAACTCCACTTCAGGCTGTGGAGGGTACTGATGCCGCGCTGCTTCGATCTCAGCTTGGTCCAGCAGTATATCAGCTTCTGTTTGGCTGTAGCCACTGTCTCTTGAGTTCTCACCATACTCCTCTGATTCAGAAGGCTGAGTGTAGTTGTAATCCAGTCCCATTACCCTGCGAAGAATTTAAATTATAAGTACCCTGCAAATAATTTAAATTATAAGTACTTACACAATCAAGGAGCCAAGAAACACAGAAAACAAGGAGGAACATCACATTCATAGATAACAAGAAGTACATTTTAGAAATTACAAACATTCTTATTATAAACTACAAACTTAGTTAGAAATACTCGACAAGGAGTTTATTCTTGACAACTTCTTCAGTCTCACTAAGTGGTTCCTTTTTAGCAAGTAGAGTGTCAAGTATGGCCAGCTTGGATAGTTTCTCCTTCATCGCCATATCTTCCATCTTGAGCTCGCACATGCTTTTATACTCCTCAAGAGCCTTCCCTTTAGCATTATTCCTTCTTGCTTTTGCAGCCTTGATACCTTCGGGACGCATCTCATGGTCACCAACATTGGTGCTTGAAGATTGCGAACCGGCCTCACTTATTTTTTCTCTTAGAAGTGGCAGTAACTTTAGGAGTGTTCAGGCTTAACCATTTCTATTCATACCTCAACACACACCACGCATGCTCTAGGGTAAACTTCATGGCGTGGTCAGAGTAGAATATGTCATGAGCCACCTTTAGAACATCGTTGTCATTTGGTCTGCTGGTGATTTGTCTCTCTGCAGCAGCGAATGCTCCACAGAACTTGTTCTCCAGGTCATTGATCTTATGCCACCTCTGCTTACAATGTCTATGCTCTCTCTTCTCACCACCCTCTATAGCCTGAGTACTTGCTGCGTAGTATTCTCCTACTCGTTTCCAAAACGTGCCTGACTTTTGTTCATTTCCAACAACAACATCTTTAGATGTGTTTAGCCAGGCACTGATTAGAATCTCGTCATCAGTTGGGGTCCATTTCTTTCTCTCCCGACGCTCGGCGGGTGTGCCTTCAGGTGAAGCTGGAGTCACAGATTGTTGAGAACTGAAAGGAGGGATTTATGAGGCTCCAATGTTTACACTAGAAGGAAAACCTTCATAAGGAAAGTTTTCATTCACTACATTTCCTCGTTGACTGTTAAGAAGACCTACATAACTAAAATACTAGCTACATGGATTCCTTGAATCCATAGCACGAATCACAGAGATTCGAGAAAGAAGAGTATGGAGATTATATGAAAAAGTCAACTATGGAAGGGATTTAATATTTCAAACGATTGCAAGTAATAAATAACAATCACCTAACCATTATCTACCAAAGTCTAATCAGAACTTATTACACATTTAACAATTTAATTAAATTAAAAGGAGATTTACAAACCTAACAAGTAATAAGTACCAGCCACCTAACCAGTATCCACAAACCTAAGAAGTCATTACACAACCACAAACCTAACAAGTCATTACACAACCACAAACCTAACAAGTCTACATTTAATCATTCACATCATCTTCTCAGTCTACATTTTTTCATTATGTCCATCAGAAACAAACCACAAATACCATTTAATCATTCACATCATCTTCTCAGTCTACATTTTTTAATTTCAAAATTAATGACCGAACCATAAAGTACAAGTTATTACACAACTACAAACCTAACAAGTCATTAAATATCAGTCTACATTTCGCAGGACACAAGCTCTATGTACAAATTTCATCTCAAGAAAACAGGACACCCTAAAGCTACCGTATAAGACACAAAAAATCTCATCACTGTAATCCCTAAAGCTACCATAAGACCATGAAATGATTCACAAGTAACAATTACTATAGCATTATTTACACTAAGTCATTCACAAACAACAATTAGTATAGCATTACCAAGCATCGGAAACACGAACAATCACAAGCACCCACCATCGTTAAAACACAAACTCAAACCTAGAATTCTCAAACTAGCTAAAACTCAAAGATAGTTAAAACTCAAACCTAGAACTGACAACATGTACGCTAAACGAAAGACATAGAAGAAACACAAACCTGGTTTCAAGTTCGAATGGATTTCCAGACGGAGGAAGGAGGGATCGTTGTCGATTGAGAGAGAGAGAGAGAGAATTGGGAGACACCACTGATGATTTCTCCTTCGAACTCGTCTTTCCCCTACAAACACGAATCATGCAATTAGAGATCGAGATTCTAATCGCACAAACGGAGGATAGAGAAGGAGCACATACCTGTTCTAGCTTCGATTGGATTTCCGGACGGAGGAAAGGAGAGATCGTCGTTGATTGATTAAGAGAGAGAGAGAGAGAGAGAGAGAGAGAGAGAGAGAGAGAATGGGGAGACGCCGCGGATGATTTCTCCTTCGAACTCCTCTTTCCCCTACAAACACGAAGCATGCAATGAAAGATCGAGATTCTAATCGCACAAACGGAGGATAGAGAAGGAGCACATACCTGTTCTAGCTTCGATTCGGCGGAGAACCTTCGGATTACACAATGAATCGGCGTCGATAGACCGGATATTGATCGGTAGATCGATTCGGCGGAGAGAGAACGGTGGCGTCGAAATCGCCTTCGAGAGGAATCGAGAAACGGAGAGGAGAGAAATGACCTTCGATTTCCACGAAGACCCACCACTTTCCCCTACCCCTTCGGTTACCAACCAAGCCCTGACACGTGCACATTAAGGACCACTTCGAAAACTTCTTAATTAACAAACGTCCTTTTTCTTTTCTTAATTATTCGTTTAATTTTTTTTTAAAAATAACCTAAGGACATGGCTTAAATACTCCGATAATCATGGCCTAATGGTGCTCTTATTTCGTTGGAGTAACTGAAACCGAGATTATAAACATTATTATACAGACACTTCATATATTTGGATATTTTGTCTTGTAACTCGTATGATGAGGAGGTAATAGGAAAGTGGGAATAACAATAATGTGCGAAGAAAGAATAATTTAACATAAAAACTAATATTTTTAATCAATTATTGTTTAATCCATTCGTATTAAATAACATAAGGATACATAAGGTTAAGTTGCATTTCTATTTTAAAGATGTCTCATCACTTTGTTAACTTCTCTACAATACACCATTAGCAAGTAACAATTAAAAGTGAGTAGTAGGCCCTAATTCTTTTTGATAAACATGGGCCATACGATTGTTTCATATGTATGGGGTCAGACCAGAGCATGCACTTAGATCATTTCTAACCATACTCCATATTTTACTGTAAGACGGAGAATAATGCATTATTTTTTGTTCTTTTTATTCCTTTCTACTTCATTTTGCAGTAAAATATAGTGAAGTTGGAAATGCCCTTCCTTAAAAAAATGATTTTAACTTTCAGAAGTTTTCTTCTTTTTGATTTATTGGCTACTGCATTAATGTCTAGTTTGGCACATTCATAAATTTCGATTGTTAAAACCAACGTGATATTGTCAAGGTTGCTTAATCACATTTTTAAGATATATATATATATATATATATATCTTAAAAATATAGTGAAGTTGGAAATGCTCTTAGTTAAAAAAACATTTTTGTGCGTGTGTGTACATTGAATTTTTTCTAAACATGTCTTTTGGAAAATGGAGGTTTAAGACAAATGTTTTAGCGGGTTTGGACCAACACCGGCATGAAGGTAAGACCATTTTTATTGTTGTACTATTTGTTCTTTTGAGTTATGGTTGATGATTATTTATTGTTTTAATCAAAGCTAATACCGGTTACGTCCGGTTCACAAGACGGAAAATTATTTTTAACATTTTGGTTTGTGATATGTGTAATCAGTGCCGGTCCGGCCATCCATGGTGTCTAAAACACACTCATAATATGTTGCCCTCTAACTATAATTTTTTCTTTGATAATATAAAATTATAATTAAATAATGTAAAATATTATTAAAGTTTAATTTGTTCTCAGACAATAAAAAGTAAAAAAGAAACATTATTCATGAAAGATAACTCTTCTTGCTTTTTTTTCCTGCAAAATCATTTATCAACTTCGAATAATCAAGTTTTTTGGCTAACTCATGCTCTATTGATATCATCGACAGTCCATTCAAACGCTCCTGAGACATAGTCGAACGTATATAATTCTTAATGAGCTTCAACTTTGAAAAACTTCTTTCTATAGAAGCAACTGAAATCAGAATTGTTAGCAATATACGATAAGCAATCTCTGTATTTGGATAACAACCATCCATTTTCTTTAGAAATTCCAACATCTCTATCGCCTTTGTAATTTCCTTTGGCAAAATTCCTCTTAGATATTGAAGTTCCATAAACAAATGTTTCTCATCTATATCAAAATGCCCATCATGCTCAAGAGAAGCTTCAAGCTTAACACAAGATATCATCAACTCATCATCTTTTACTGACTTTAGCCTTTTCATACCAAACAAAAACCCAAAGATTTCTTCGTACCGCTGAAATTGCTCGAATCTAACCCCAAGTGACACTATAGTTTGATCCACTATGTTGATGAAGTAATTGATCCTAAAACTCTCTTCCGCATTTAACTGGTTACTATCATCAACTTTTTCAGCATCTTCACCATAATGTTTTTTCCCTTTTATCAAGCGTTTTGGCTTTGAAGAAAATGATGGTTCAATCTCCATGTCAATGGCAATTTGCATAGCTTCAGCTTTTGCTTTCTGATTACTGCGTTTTACCACATGCTAATTAACCTAATGTGCACGTTACCACAATCAAATGGTATATCGATGCAGCACTTTAGGATCAAATCCACAAGGAACTAATGATCTATAACACTAAGAATACACAAACTTTCCTAATCTAAGCAAATAAGAAGATTGATGATTGGTAACAAGCTAAACTCCTAGAATTATAAACAAGGTGATCTCAAATTCAAACAAGAAATAAGTGCAAGAATCAAACTTTCAATCAATAGCTAAGGATAGATCCATGGGCAAGATAATCGATATCGGGTGATCAAGATTCAATATAGGATGCACAAACAAAATAATCAACAAGTCTATAGGTCTAGAACTCATAAAATAGACTAATCCACTGTCGTGACAATAATCCCTATGCTAATCAAGCATTAAACATCAACTGTCGTTGGCCTAACACAGTCAAGCATGCATAAATCACAAGTCTACTAACCATTTAACATCTCTAACATCAATTGTCATTGGCTAGACATGTAAAAGACAATATTAGGTTGGTTCAAGCATTTCATCGAACACCTTTCGGGCATGAAAGTACTTAAGCTCTAAATCAACTTGATCAAGGCTAATCTAGCATTAAGAACATCTAATAAGCATAGAACAATGTTAATAAAGCAAGAGACATCCTAAATATCTACTTAAACACCCTAATCTACTTAACCCATGAATAACAAGTTCACTATTCAATATTTTCCATGAGAAACCTTAAAGCCATATGAGATTCAAGGCAAATCATGTTAATGAGCAAGAAAAACACAATAAAAAATGAAGTACTTCCTTCCAATGATCAAAAAGTTCAAGTTTTTTTAGTTTTGACAAAGTTTTTGAGAGAAAAAGAGATCTCCCTAGGGTTTTAGGGTCTAAAACTATATATAGGAGTCCAAAAAACAAGTCGGATCAACCCAACAAACCCGGGTTGACCCATAAAAATTTGGGTAGTTTTGCCTGTAGCGACCACGCCTGGTCGCTACGCCTGGTCGCTACGCCTGGTCGCTACGGCATCCGCATTTCTCTTGTAGGTCTGTAGCGACCACGCCTGGTCGCTACGCCCGGTCGCTACGGCATCCGCATTTCTCCTCTTGGTCGCTACGCTTGGTCGTTACACCCCTCTTTTGCTCCAAACTTCACTTTCTTAGCTTCAATTGCCTCCAAACTCACCAATAAGCATCTCCAACACCTGACATAGACAAATGTAATGGAATGCAACCTAAATATGCCTAAATGATATCCTATATGCTTAAAATGCATCAAAAGAGATGACCAAAACCATGCAAATATGTAAGATATCACTTTCTCAAAACCAGTTTCTATGTAGCCTTTCAAATAACCAACAAGCCCTCCTAACTAGAAAATGACAGCCTCAAGATCCATATCCTCTGATTGTAAAGATTTGCTCACTGTATTGACAACATAAAGCAAATCATACCAAATTACCATTCTAAACAAGAATTCAAATCTTCCAATTCCATGTGTTTCACTTACTGCAAGACACTCCGCATCACTACGATGTCCAAGATTATCACTATTTAATGCTAAGTAAAACAAAGCCTCCCGTATCTTTACAGCTTGAAACTTTATTGGTTTTACACTATCAATACGACTTTTCCAACGAGTTTGTGATAACTGTTTAAGTGTAGTACCATTCACCACCTCTCTATAAACTTCCCAGTTGTTGGTTGAAGATGAAAACAGATTATATAAACGTTGCACAAGGCCAAAAAATAAAACTGCTTTCTCAGATGAAGAAGCCATGTCACAAAGAGCAAGATTGAGACTATGACACCCACATGGAGTATAAAATGCCCTTGGATTAATATTCAACATTCTTTTTTGAACACTCTTATGCTTTGCTTTCATATTAGACCCGTTGTCATAACCTTGTCCTCTCACATCACCAATATTTAACTTAAGATCAGCCAATGCATCTTGAAGAGTGGTAAAAGTTAACAAAAACAAAAGAGACAAAGGAAAAAAAAACTTACATAGATTCAGAGATAGAATTATTTTGACAAATCACAATCAATTTTTTTTAATAACAATTGAAGATGAAGTATGATCAGAGCCTACAGAGAAGAAAAAGAAAAAGATTTAAAAGTTAGAAGATAGAACGCCAATTGCTAGGGTAAATAAAATAGATAATTGTTGTAATTTATGTATATCATTTAATATACTCCCTCCGTTCCTTAATGTTACATATTTTAGAAAATAACACTGTTTCAAAAAGATGTATTTTTTATATTTTCAATGCATATTTTGTCAACTAATAATTACTAATTACAAATTTCAAAAAACTTAATTGTCCTTTTAGATTTTTTATTGGTCTAAAGTTATTGAAAAAATACAATCACAAAAAACTATGTATTTATTATATGTTTTATTAATATGTGTGAAAAACTTAAAACATCTATCATATTGAAACAGAGGGAGTAATATATAAGGAAATCAAATATTTTAGAAAAGACAATTAATATTTTCGATCAGATTAGGTAGTTATCATCAAATTTTTTTTTTTGGTAATCTGACTATTAAAAATGAGCAAAAAACAAGTTGCAAAAACCCTGGTCGAACAAGTGACCTAAAGGATGCACAACACACACAGCAACCACTATACCAAAGAAACTTCGCTGTTCAAGATGCCCTTGAAATCCTAATAACCTGTGAAGCTCCAAGCCATTGCTTTACGGGCTTTAGCCGAGGGCCGGGCCTGTGTGTAATTGTATATTGATTTTTTTTTAAAAAACTATTTGGGTACATATGTTATTAAAATACACATATGTCAGCCATTTTATCAAACAAGATGATGATTTGTGTGAGATCAAAACATAGACAAAGATTATGTAGTGATTGCATAGTAAATAAATAAATATTTTAAGCCTTCACAATTAATGAACCGGTTGAGCGGATTGGTGAACCCATAGACCAAGAGAGTAGACATATGAGATTACTGGTGGGACGATCATAGGCATTACATTATTACTGGTCTCGCTTAAACAATATCAAGAAAAATTGTGGGTATTAACCACCCCGTTGGATCAAATACTTCGATTTAAAAAGAAAGAAAGAAATGTTTTGAAATAAACTGATTAATAGGTATTTACCTCGTAGCATGTTTAATAAGATGGGTCTTTGTTAACAAATCTATACAAACCCGAATATCAAAACACTAGAAAAACAAAAACTTATTACGAACATTTTATCATAAATAAAATCCTAACAATGACAAAAATATTCTCATTTGAAAAAAAAAAATTATCTGCATAAAACATCTTGTCTTCCTTTACATACAAGTCCTCTCTGTTTCTTTCGCTCTCACGAAACAAAGTTTTACCAACATTTTTGAATGCCATAAACGAATAAAATATTAAAAAAATAAAGAATTAAATTAGCATATATCATTTTAGTTAAAAAATTAAAATAAAAAACAATATCATTATATTAAAGAAATTAAATAACTAAGCTAACCAAAATAATAACTTTTAATGCGCTTTTACTTTCGCCTTACAAAATTAGTGCAATTTTTTCTCATTTAAGGGATTTTACTCTACATTAATTGCTCAAAAGGTCTAGATTTTCAAGAATAACATGGAAACCAAAGATTCTCCATTGATGTCCTGTAACTTGAACTTGAGAGTTTAGTTTATCTCTCAGCAGCCGCTTATTTTTTGAAGACCTACAATGTCCGCTTTTTAGACTAGCTTCTCCATAGCTTTTGCTTTTTCTTTCCTACAAACTCTTTCAGTCATGTTGCATGTTGAAACACAAAGTATTTTCATTCAAAACAAAACGAAACACAAAGGATTATTCAACAATTCAACAATTCTAATTAACTGAATAAATCTTTCTAAATGAAATTTTCGTTAAATTTATCATTAAACTTATAATATCATTTTCTACATAATTCATTCATTTTCCTCCACCTCTATAAAACACTTCACCCCCTCTCTTCACTTCAAAACCACTTCAAACAAAACACATATCTCTTTCTTTAATTTTTTTTTTCATTTTCACTAGCAATATATATATATCAAAGCAAAGATCATGAACACAATTCCGGACCAGCAGAGATTACGGGATACACATGTATTGCCGGAAAATATAATAATCAAATACCAATTAAGAAGTTTGAATACTTCAACATGCACTCTTCTCCTACTTCTTCTTCCCACTACATCAACGGTCTGATCGAAAACAATAACAACTACTACTCTTCAATCTTATGACGAGCAACAACTCAACATGAGATGAAGATCACCAACAAAGCATAGCCATTGATGAGAGAAAACAATAAAGGATTATCTCTAACAGAGAATCAGTTCGTAGGTCAAGAATGAGAAAACATAGACTTCTCGATGAGCTTTGGTCTCAAGTGACAAGACTTTGTATTGATAACCCTTTTCGCATCGATAATCTAAATACATATCTGAAACCAGCGTATAATACTTCAGGTTAAAAGAAATTCCCTTATTAATATTGACTACTTCATTTATCTGTAAAATATGATTCACATTTTGTAAGTTTTAGCATACAATACACTGATAAGAAGTAGGATAACCACTGTCCCAATCATCCATCTAAAAAAATCATATCGTCCTAAGAACGTCTCCAACCCAACCTTAAATCTTCAAATTGTGAGGTTTTTGTCATTCTAACTCAATTTCAAATCTTCAAATTTTGAGGCTCTGAATAGTAAAACCTCAAATTTGAGGTTTCATTATTCAGAACCTCAAAACTATTTTTTTTTCTTTTTAACCATTATAATTTTTACTTTTCACAAAGACATATTCTAAACTTAATTTAAAAGAACTTAAATACGGCAAAATAAAATAAAATAGGATAGATATTACATAACATTAAAATAAAGTTTATGCAATAGAAAAAAATACATTAAATAAAGCTCACACAAAATAAAAATACATTAAACAAACTTACTACAAATTAAAGCAAATTACACAAACACTTAAATATGGGGAAATTGCAATTTTTCCACAAATTCGATAATACTTTAAAAATTTACCTTTAATGAATGAAAAGTTTCAAAATTACGTTTAAATTATAATGAAAATAAATTAAAATATTTTTTCTAAAGATTTATAAAACATTTAGAAACTCAAAAAAATAATCACTAAAGTGTACCCAAATATTAATATATTTTGATTGAAATTATTTTTGCAAAGTGGTACTTAACTTGTGTTATTCTTAGCAATTTTCCCTTAAATATTACATATCTTACAAGTGGTATTTTATATGTAACTTTCTAAAATTAGTATATATGTGTGTTGTTTTATTATATATGTAATTTATATTATTTTATTATATAATATTATATTATTGTAACATTGTGTGTTGTATAATATATTAAAAGTATATTTTATATGTATTTGTAAATTTTTATCATTATAATTTTGTTAATGTCAACGACAATGATAATGCAAATAAATAAACTTTTAAGAATTTTTTTGACAATTTATGGTTGGAATAATTAACCCTCAAATTTTTATTTTGAAGTTTTGTTCCTCTTAAAATAAGATATTGGATTGGAGATGATCTTAAAATATAATTAATGAATTATATGATATCGATGAGTTTCTGGAAGTCTACGTCCACCGAATGAAGCTATGGTGGATTATATTCTTTGCGAACGATGGGTAAACAGGACATCATTACTCTTTTGAAATAACATATATTCAACTTATAGACTTAAAATAGAGATAAATACCAAAATAGACCTAAAAAAATTTTTGTCCCAAAAATAGCACCAAGAAGAAAAATGACCAAAATAGAGATGTAAATATATATTTATACATTTGGTTTAACTAATCTAAACTTAGGGTATAGAGTTATGAGGTGGGGGTTTTGGAGTTGAGGTTTAAAAATTAATTTTTTTAAAAAATATGAAAAATTTTAAAATAAAAAAAGTCTATTTTGGTCATTTTTTCTTTCAAGTGCTTTTTTGTGACAAAAACTTTAAAAAGAACTATTTGAGAGATTTGCCCCTTAAAATACATGAAACTCGAGATTAATTAATCACCACAATAACAGCATCAAAGCATATTACAACACACAAACATCAATATATTGAGTTTAATGAAACCATACAAGAGCCCCATTTATTATAACACCATACGAAGGCATGCACACACACACAAAAGCACTAAGCCACATATGACGGTGGGGAATTTGGGGATGATGGATTCAGGATTTGATAACATGGTGGTCCATGTCCGCAGCGAGGCTCTTGACAAACTTCATGTAGTTGATAGGCTCCGGTGAGTCATCGGTTCGCTTCTCCCATATCATAGTGATCTTAGGGCATCTTTATCCCAAGTTTCTTAATGGGGTTCTTGCACTGTTTGCGGGCCCCACTGACATGTGGGGCCCGTGAACAGTGTAAGAACCGTTTCTTAAAACTCCTAAATAAGAACCGTTTTTAGAGGGTTTCTTACACTGTTCACGGGCTCCACTGACACATGGCGATCCGTAATTGGTTCGTTTTTATTTTTTATTTTTTTTATTTTTTTTAATTAGAAAAAAAGAAAAATGAAAAAAAAATAAAAATAACAGGAACCCCAAATGGGGTTCCTGGGTTAATGATGGCCTTACAGACTATATCACTAGGCGACTTTTGAATGAACTGAAAGATGACGTCATAGACTTTAAGCTGCTCCATCACGTGACCTTCGAGCCCTCTCAGCGTCACCGCCATATTCTCATCGTCATAATTTTCTCTCCTCTCCTTGAACACCTCCTCTTTCCCATCTTCATATAGATCATTTGCTAAGTTAGGACCAACCATATATGTTTGGATAATTCAGCATGTATATATTGTTATCGCATGCTTAGTTCCAAGTCTTGATGGATCCATGAGAGTCCCATTCACCATCGTGGACAGTGACACCTTGAATGTGGTGGCCAATGGCGTCAGGGAAGAGATGGTTCTCATGCTTCCACCGCTTGTAGTGTTTCTCCGTCGATCCTTTCAGAGGAACCTCCGTCACATATGTTCCTGACGTCGCCATCTCTGATCTTTCGAAGTTTGTTTTTTGTTTCTTAGGCTGATGAATGAATGATTTCCCTTGTGTTCTTCTTCGTTTATATAGAGAGCGTCTCGGTTAAAACGTAAATATATGTTGTTTTCTTTCATTTGATGAAAAGAGTTGGTGGCCATGTTGCCATGCATATTATCCACGAGTAAGTAAATGTACTCTGCGTAAAAAAAAAATGGTTAAAAGTTGAATTGTCACGTAACTCACGTTTGCGAAGTCCTTATCATAGAATGATGATAATTAGGTTTGACAAAAATGCAATAATGCATATGATACGAGGGCATCTTTATTGCATGTCTCTTAGCATGGAATTCTTAGCTTTTGTAAGAAACATTAACTAAGAAAACTTAAGAACCGTCTCTTAAATATGAGACCTAAGAAACGTCTCTTAACATGAAAACTAAAAAAAAAAATTAAAAAAAAAAAACGTAAAATTATAAATTAAGAACCCCGCCTAAGAGACCGTGGATAAACATGGCCTCGAGTATCACCGTCATTCATATCAAAGAAATATAAAATATTTCATTTAAAGGATCATTAACTATTTTAATTTATGCTTCGAACGTATGCAATATCTGGCTTTCACTTACGCGCTCATTTTGAAACGTCGACAATAGTAATAATTTTGAGATTCTGAATATATATATATATATTAATAATTACAATTAAATTCAATCTAAAGTATCTATACAAAAAATCTTTAAATTATGTTTCTCGTAAATTTAATAACTCCAAAATTAAATATTAATATATATATATATGTATACATACATATATATGTATTTTGAAAACCTTACATCTAGAAACTTCTATCAGAACTACTCTTAGAGCATGATTAATGCAGGGTTCTTAGGATAGAGTTCTTAGCGGAATATAAAAAACTGTTTCTTAACTTTTAACTAAAAAAAATAAGAACCAGTTCTTAAAATCCTTATTTAAAAACTGTTTTTTTTTTTAATTTTTTTAGTTAAAAGTTAAGAAACAGTTTCTTATATTCCACTAAGAACTCCACCCTAAGAACTTTGCATTAATCATGCCCTTAGAATACCATAATCAAACCCGATAATGAAGCCACATTGTGCGAGAGGAGGCATCTGCCCCCAAAACTTTTCAAACTTTCATGTAAAACATTAAGTAAGTTCATATGTCCCTCTAGTATTTAGCAAATATACTCTTAATTCATTGACCCCAACAAAAAATTTCTATAAAAATCTATTATATCTATGTGCTAATATAGTTTTCACGTGAATTTTCAAATAATATAATTCTTCAGTTAGGATTTGTTTGTTGATAACCAAAATATTTTTAATTTAATTTAATATACATATATATATATATATATTATTACTTTATTTCAGATAATCTGATTACAAAAATAAAACTAATATTTATTTTCAGATGTGATAAGGAATACCTTTTTGTTCAACTTGGTGAGGAGTCAAGAGAATATAATAGAAATTAAATAGTATCCTATTGGGAGCAATCAAATGAAATAAAAAAACAAAGATTATTGGCTGTATGTCGTTGACAAAAAAAAGCTACGTTGTTCACGCTTTTGCTCTCCCATCGATAGAAAATCAATAAACAAATGACTCATGGATTGTTTGACATGTTAATGGGGTTGAACACTGACATTAACAATTTACTCTGAACTTAGGTAGTATTAACAAGAAAAAAAAAAGAAATCATTAATTAAATTATGATTTGTTTTTATAAATTTTTAGTCGTAAATTTGTAGTTTCAAAATCCATCACCTTGAGTCTATTTTGTGGGACTCATATACAATACACCTGTTGAAGCTTTATGCTTTCTTGTGATTCAAGTTCAGAGATGTTTCGGTTTGAAACTGATTTGTGGTTGAATTGAGAAGCGGTTAAGTTCGGTTCAGTTGAAGCTGGTATTGCAGAAATTAAACCAGAGCTTGGTAGAGAAGGGAAGGAGGAAAGTGAAACTTCTGGTCGCGACAGAGACTTCACTTTACGTAGGGTCTTACTATAAAACCTTGTCTTCATGTCTTCTTTACGTGGTGTGAGAGTTGAGACATTTTGAGAGCTTGAGAGAGTTTGTTGCTCTGTTCTTGAGCGGTAAGAAAACACCATCTCCTGATTAATATACTGCCTGGATTGAATCCGGCCCCAGAGTAGACGTCATCACACCGATGCGTTGATACTGGGTTACCAAATCTTGTGTCTCTGTTTTTATTTCTTTTCTTGCTTGAACACAAACAAACGAGTGAGAGAGGTTTCAGAGAGTTACAAACTAAATCATTCTCCTCTGAGTTTCATAACAAGTGGTATCAGAGCTCAGGATCTTGAGGAAAGCTTAAAACTTTGAAGAAAAATCATAAAGTTTCAAGCTTTGTTGAAGAGAAGGGTAAAGGTTGAAGCTTTGAGAGGAAAGATTGAAGCTTTGGTGGAAATACATCAAGTTTCATCATAAAGGCGTGGCCTTTACGCAAGGAGGAGTGGTAGTTTGCTGGTTACAAGATGTCTGAAGATCTTGTAGGAGTTTCAAGGCTAAAGATCGACAGGTTCGATGGTACTGGAGATTTCAGTATGTGGAAGACGAGAATGATGGCTCATTTTCGTGTGCTGGGTCTGAAAGACATTGTCACAGACCACAAGTTGGAGATGGAGGTTCCTCTCACCAGAAGTGAAGAGAAAAGCCCTTCTGAAGGTGAAGCTGCAGATCCTTCAGAACCTTTGATGAAGACTGTTCCAGATCCCATAAAGGAAGAAAAATCTGAGAAAGCTATGGGATTGATGATAACAGGTCTTGGTGACCATGTGGTGAGAAAGATTGAGCATTGTGTTACTGCTGCAGAGATGTGGTCGTTGTTGAACAGGTTGTATATGGAAAGGTCTCTACCTAACCGTATACATCTGCAGTTAAAGTTCTACACGTTCAAGATGGATGAGTCAGTGAGTGTAGACAGGAACGTGGATGATTTTCTCAAGATTGTTGCTGAGCTTGGAAGTTTGGATGTGAAGGTTTCAGATGAAGTTCAAGCAATCTTGTTCTTGACGTCTCTATCGACGAGCTATGATCAGCTCAAGCATACTCTGAAGTATGGAAGAGACTCTCTAACTCTGGAGGAAGTCGTGTCAGCTGTACGATCTAGAGAAAGAGAGATTCAAGAAGCTGCTAAGGATAATAGAAATTCTGGAGCAAGCTTGTACACGAGAGAAAGAGGAAGGTCTTCCTCTAAAGGTCCCAGGGAATCAAATGGGAAAGGAAGAGGCAGATCAAGCTCAAGATCAAGGGTTACTTGCTGGTTTTGCAAGAAAGAAGGTCACACAAAGAAAGACTGTTATGCAAGGAAGAAGAAGTTTGGAGCAGAGGGTCAGGGAGAGGCAGGAGTGATCACTGAGAAATTGATTGAAGCTGAGGCATTGAGCATGAAAGATCAAGCAAGAGATGTTTGGGTGTTGGATTCAGGTTGCACGTTTCACATGACCTCGCGTAGAGACTGGTTTGTTGATCTACATGATAATGGAGGTACAACCATCTTGTTGGGTGATGATCACACAGTTCAGTCACAAGGACAAGGAACAATCAGAATCAACACACATGGAGGTACGATCACGATGCTGAAGAATGTCAGATATGTGCCTAACTTGAGAAGAAATCTCATCTCCACTGGAACCCTTGATAAGCTTGGTTATGAGCATGAAGGTAAAGATGGTAAAGTCAGGTACTTCAAGCAGAAGAAGACAGCTCTTCGTGGTAACTTGGTGAATGGTCTGTACATTCTAGATGGAGAAACTGTTGTGCAAGAGACCTGCAATGTGGAGTTGAACAAGTCAGACAAGACAGCGTTGTGGCATAGCATGCTCGGGCATATGAGTATCAACAACATGAAGATCTTGACTGGAAAAGGGCTGATTAACAGAAACGAGGTTAAAGAGCTCAAGTTCTGTGAACATTGCGTAATGGGGAAGTCAAAGAAGCTGAGCTTTAACCTTGGAAGGCATGACACTAAAGATGCTCTTGGTTATGTGCATGCTGATCTGTGGGGGTCACCAAACACTACACCATCGTTGTCTGGAAAGCAATATTTCTTATCCATCATCAATGATAAGACAAGGAAGGTGTGGTTGATGTTCTTGAAGACTAAAGATGAGACATTTGACAAGTTCTGCGAGTGGAAGAGCCTTGTGGAGAATCAGATGAACAAGAAGGTGAAGGTCTTGAGAACTGACAATGGTTTGGAGTTCTGCAACACAAAGTTTGATGATCATTGCAGAGAACATGGCATAGAGAGACATCGCACCTGTACCTACACACCACAACAAAACGGTGTTGCGGAGAGGATGAATCGCACACTGATGGAGAAGGTGAGATGTATGCTGAATGAATCAGGTCTTGGAGAAGAGTTTTGGGCAGAGGCCGCTTCTACAGCAGCTTATGTGATCAACTGTTCTCCAAGCTCTGCAATCGATCACAACGTACCAGAAGAGTTGTGGCTAAACAGAAAACCAGGATACAAGCATATGAGAAAGTTTGGTTCAGTCTGCTTTGTTCATCATGATCAAGGGAAGCTGAAACCAAGAGCATTGAAAGGGGCTTTCTTGGGATATCCTCCAGGGACAAAAGGCTACAAGGTTTGGTTGTTGGAAGCAGAGAAGTGTGTGATCAGCAGAAACGTTGTGTTTCAAGAAGAGTTGATGTATAAAGATGTGAAGTCTGAGAACAACGTGAAAGGGAACCCTGAGACAGGAGAGTCAAGTGATTCAAGCAGAGTTGAGGTTTGTGTTGATGTCAGGCCAGAAAACGAGGTTGGACAACAACAGTCAAACACAGAGAATTCAGTTGGAGGTGGAGCTGATATGGAGAGTTCTAGCGAGTCTGATGAAGAGTTCATTGATGCAACAGAGGATCAGAACGATGAGGAAGTGGAACTTGCTGGTTATCAGTTAGCCAGAGACAGAGCTAGACGTGTTACTGCTCCACCAACGAGATTCACTGATTATAGCATGGTAGCATTTGCACTTCTTGCAGCAGAAGATGTAGAAATTGAAGAACCAAAATGCTATCATGAGGCTAAGTTATCAAAGGAGTGGGCTAAGTGGAACGGATCAATGGGTGAAGAAATGGATTCTCTAGAGAGAAACCATACTTGGGATGTTGTTGATCGACCACAAGGAAAGAAAGTCATCAGTTGCAGGTGGCTGTACAAGAAGAAGCCTGGTATTCCCGGAGTTGAAACTGAGAGACATAAATCAAGATTGGTTGCTCGTGGGTGTACGCAGAGAGAGGGCATAGACTATCAAGAAGTCTTTGCACCGGTGGTTAAACATGTCTCCATAAGGATTCTGATGTCTGTAGTTGTGAATCAAGATTTGGAGCTTGAACAGATGGATGTAAAAACTGCATTTCTACATGGAACTCTTGATCAGGAGCTGTATATGGAACAACCTGAGGGATTTGAGGTGAATAAAGAAAAGGATCAGGTCTGTTTGCTAAAGAAATCTCTTTATGGCTTAAAACAGTCACCAAGGCTTTGGAACAAGAGATTTCATCAGTTCATGAAGAAGCAGAATTTTCTGAGAAGTGAACAAGATTCATGTGTTTATGTGAAGAGGGTTGAGAGCGGCTGGGTGTATTTGCTACTGTATGTGGATGATATGCTTCTAGCTGCAAAAGAAATGGCAGAAATAGTCAAGCTCAAGGCAGTGCTGAGTTCAGAGTTTGAAATGAAGGATATGGGTGCTGCAAGTCGGATCTTGGGCATTGACATCAAGAGAGACAGAAAAGAAGGTGTTCTGTACTTGTCTCAGTCGAGCTACTTGTCCAAGGTGGTTCGGAGGTTTAACATGCACGAGGCTAAGACAGTGAACACACCAATTGGAGGACACTTTAAGTTATCTGCAGTTAAGGATGCTTCAGAATGTATTGATACAGAGAGGTTCCCATACTCAAGCGCAGTGGGAAGCCTTATGTATGCAATGGTGGGAACAAAACCAGACTTGTCTTATGCTATTGGGTTGATCAGTAGGTTCATGAGCAAGCCTGGAGAGTTACATTGGGAAGCAGTAAAATGGTTGCTCAGATATGTTAAAGGTTCGTCTGATCTGAGCTTGGTGTTTACGAAGAGTAAAGAGTTCAGAGTACAAGGGTATTGTGATTCAGATTTTGCTGGAGATTTGGACAAGAGTAGATCAACCAGTGGGTACGTGTTTACAGTGGGAGGTAATGCAGTGAGTTGGAAATCATGTCTTCAGCCTGTTGTAGCACTATCAACTACAGAGGCTGAATATGTTGCATTATCAGAAGCTGTGAAAGAGGCGATCTGGATAAAGGGTTTGATCAGTGATATGGGGTTCAAACAAGAGAAAGCAACAGTCTGGTGTGATTCACAATCTGCTATATGTTTGTCTAAGAACAACACGTTTCATGAAAGGACAAAACATGTAGCAAGGAAGTATCATTTCATCAGAGATATCATTGAAGATGGTAAGGTTGAAGTGAGCAAGATACACACTTCAAGGAATCCAGCGGACATTCTAACCAAGTCTGTCCCTGTGAATAAGTTTGTTGCAGCTTTAGATCTTCTAAAGCTGACCAACTGAGACGAAGAGTCGTCACTGCCGGAGGTTAAGTCCTAAGTATGTGTAGTATGTTGAGAAGGAGATGAAACTTGAATCAAGGTGGAGAATGTTGAAGCTTTATGCTTTCTTGTGATTCAAGTTCAGAGATGTTTCGGTTTGAAACTGATTTGTGGTTGAATTGAGAAGCGGTTAAGTTCGGTTCAGTTGAAGCTGGTATTGCAGAAATTAAACCAGAGCTTGGTAGAGAAGGGAAGGAGGAAAGTGAAACTTCTGATCGCGACAGAGACTTCACTTTACGTAGGGTCTTACTATAAAACCTTGTCTTCATGTCTTCTTTACGTGGTGTGAGAGTTGAGACATTTTGAGAGCTTGAGAGAGTTTGTTGCTCTGTTCTTGAGCGGTAAGAAAACACCATCTCCTGATTAATATACTGCCTGGATTGAATCCGGCCCCAGAGTAGACGTCATCACACCGATGCGTTGATACTGGGTTACCAAATCTTGTGTCTCTGTTTTTATTTCTTTTCTTGCTTGAACACAAACAAACGAGTGAGAGAGGTTTCAGAGAGTTACAAACTAAATCATTCTCCTCTGAGTTTCATAACAACACCACTCTGAGAATTGTCAATCACTGTTATTTTGTCTGCGTTTATAATGATCACAGGAAAAACTAGCTCAACTCTGTAAATCCTTTTGTAATAATCGTAAAAGATGTCAATATAAATCGTATGTATTACAAACGTGAGAGCGGCGATCGAATTGCACACATTAACAAGATTGGATATAACTTAATTATTCCATATTAATGCACAAATTTTTATGTACATTAATATTACATGGTTGACAATATCAATCAGAGAGAAACAATCAAATCATTAAAAATGCATAATCCTACATATCGTCTAATACTTATCCTCGATCTTTTTAGTTGTCTGACAATGTTTTCTTCATCTCCTAATATGTCGGCAAATCTTTAAGTCAAGCTTTCCACATATCGAGATGTTCCTTTTCATTGAATCACAAAATATCGAATTTAAGAGAGTTTCCTTTGGTCAGATTGGAGGTTTTGTTACTTTTAAGTCTAATACCATTTGTTGTGAATTTTAGGCCGAATCAATAAGAGAAAAACAAAAAAAATATAGATTTTTTTACTTAGGTATGCAAATAATTTACATTTGAATGTTATACTTATAGTAAAAATCCGATATTTTCATAAATAGAAAGCTAAAATAGCATCTTGAGAAGAATTCTAATTTTTTAAAAATAATTGGAAACTAGAAAGTTAGTAGTTTGGATACATTAGTTCATACAAATATATACAAATTTTAAGTCATAAAAAACAACTCTGTAAATGAAATATAGTTTTATGTTTCAAATAATAATAATACATATCTCTATAATATTATTTGAAAAGTGAATTTACTATGTGTCTATCTCACGTTGATTCTTAGAATGGTTGATTACTTATATACACTTAATGAATTAAAATATTACTTCTAAATACTATTATTAATTATTTAGTAATTTCTGTTAATAATTTTTTTAATTCAGTTTCCTTTTTTATTTTTTCAAAATGACATATATAATAAACGACACATTTATAAAAAAAATTAAAATAATTTTAAAACAAAAATATATTTATCTAAAATATGATTTCAGACAAAAAGGGAAGTTCACAAAATATATGCTTGATATAAATAAAAAAAATATTCTCTTTAAAACATAATCTAAAGCAACATAAAATATATTTAAATTTAAAAAAGTTCTATATATCTAACTATTTTCTTAGATGACACGATGATATATTTATATATAATGTGATTTCATACAAAAATAACAATATAATCTTGATATTAGAAAAGAAATATTATATTTTTAAAACATAATTTTAAGAAACATAAAATATTTTATCAAAGTAATATAAATATTTTATTTATATCTATCTATTTATTTTATTTATATCTATCTATTTTTACATGATTACATAAACTAATTAAATAATATAACTCGAATATCTTTAATTGACTAAAAATAGTTTATAACTAATATTATTGAAAAGATTTATTCATTTTTTCATAATATTTAGTTGAATATAAATATATTATAATTACAAGAAAAATAAAAAATTACTTATATAGTATGATTGCAAATATAATTAAGTAGATATCTAGAATAACAAACCTAAATGAAAATAACAAAATTAATCAAACGTTTAATTTATTTATAACAAATAAATATTATGATTGAATTCAGAAAAATTGATGCTATCAAATATATCAAAGTGATTAATTACCAAACCGACTAGATATTACATATCATAAATCACGTGTCCAATTAAAATAAGGGTTATTCTCTCAAATAGTTTTTATAAGTTTTATTACAAATAGCCGTCAAGAAAAAAATGACCAAAATAACCATTTTTATTTTGAAAATCTTAATATATATTTTTTAATTTTAAACTTCACCCCATAACTCTAAACCATTAGTTTATATCTACACCATTTAATAAAAAATATTTGGTTATTTTTCTCCTAGAAAATTATTTTGTGACAATTTTATTTTTAGATTTATCTTAAAGTATTTCTCTTAAAATAAGATAATATTATTATTTTTGTCAACTAAATTTATTAAACCCGGTGGGCTAAACATACATTAGTGTCTTTACAACAAAAACCCAAAAAGTGAAAATACATTCCAATTCAAGAAATGTTTACATTAACCAGAATCTCTTAAGTTGGAGTTTTTAACGTAAAATTTGTTTGTTTTTTTAAATTTTTTCGCTAAGAAATATCTCTTATGATTCTTATTTAAGAGACAGTTTTTAGTTTTTTTAGTTAAAAATTAAAAAAACGTCTCTAAAAAAAGCTAAGAACTCCACCTTAAGAGACCCAAGTTAATCCTGCTCTTAGTGTCTATCCATGTAACTACTTTCGAAGTGTCAACCACCCACGCGTCCTCACACGTGTTCATCATGCCTGAAACGACTTCTATGTTCGTCGTACAGCTTCAACCATAGTGAATTCCAGAATCGCTTCCCTACCTCCGTTGTATATTTTCGACAGGTATCTTCTGGGAAATTTGTACCGACATCGTCTGTAGTTATCCTTCCTCCATAACAACCGTCGACTTCGAAGAAATATCTTGTTGCTCTCTCGATGTATTCAATAGTGAGAAAGCTTTAGAAAATCTCATAGAGAGATCTTGTTGAAACGTATCTCTATATGAGAAACTCTAACTCTGCTGAATCTTCCAAAATTTCCATGCTTAATCAACCAACTAAAGGTTCTAATTCGATTAGATACTCTGTCCAAAGCCTTTCGACTAAGATGTATTAAAGGACAGAGATTGATTCTTCTAAAAAATTAAAGATGTATTAAAGGACATAGATTGATTCTTCTAAAAAATTAGACTCCAAGAATGACTAGAGAAGAACAATCATCCCACAATATCAAACGGGAATGCACATCACACATGAAGAAAGAGCCAAAGATTTATTTGTTCAACCTTAATCGAAAAAAGGAAAATCTCGTGAAGAACCGCTCCGATTAGGTTGAAATAGATACAAATAAAATTCGCCTACGCGAAAGTACTCACCCTAGCGAAGATAGAATCGATCCAAGGATCGAAAAAAACATATTTACATCAAAAAAGAACAAGCATCTCTTCCCCCTTTGAAAATTTGGATTTTGGTAAGAGGAGAAGAAGAGACAAGTCTCCCTCTATAACATAATACTAGCTTCTATAACATAATACTAGCCTTTGACCCGCGCGCCCGTGCGGATGTTATTTTTGTGAATATCTAATATTTTAAGCAATTTGTTTGATATAATTGTATATATGACTTGAACTTAATATTCAATATCCGTTAAACAATTCGAGATCTTATCTTCTTCGAAAAACGGATTTTCATGGATAATAATAATAATTTTACGGATTCGATTGATCCAATTATAAATTCGGATAGCAAAATTTTAAATCTGGATATTCAGATCTAGATATTAAATATTTAAAATTTAATTATAGTTATCTATATATATTATATGTTTTTTATATAAAATAACTAAAATTTTAATTTTATTAAATTTTAATGATTCTTAAGCTTTTTAAATAATAATTTTAAATAGACTAAATAGATGGTTAATAGTTAGTTTTTAATTTATTTTAAATTAAAAAAACAGGTTCGGATGTCTGCGTGTATTTAGATTTTAGTATAAATATTCTAATCCCAAATATCCGAATCCGGATAACAATTTTACGAATCCGACAAATGTATATCCGAATCCGTATATCCTAGAGTACCCTAGATATTTGATTCGTCCTAGACCTAATTGTATATATGTATTATATGGTGATTTTTTTAATTTATAAATTATATTAGTTATTCTTATTAGATATATATCTTACAAATGATAATACATTGTATTTGTTTGTATATATAACCATTTATGATAAATATTAGTATATATTTTAGTCATTAATTTTTTATGGAAAGTTACATGATTTTGTTATTGTAAATAAATAAGTTCAGATTATAATAAAAAATTATTACATTATTATTTTTTTATTGTTCAAATATAGTTGGTAGCTTATATGAATATGAATAAAAATAAAACTAATTTAATGCTATATATATATATATATATATGTATAATTTTGTTTTTATTATAAATTTTTGAATAATACATATTCACTTTGTTATGAAGTATTCAATTATAATGATAAAGATTGTTAATGGGTTTAGCCGAGATTATTTTCTTTTTATCAAGAATTAGTGTTTGGATGCAGAGATAATATCAGTGGCATTCAATGGTAATTATTTAGGAAATGTTAGGGTTAAGTACTAAATGTACTTCAGTTTTAATAGTTTAGATTATTAATAAAAATTGTACATATAAATTATAAAATAATTTAAAATTGAAAATAAACTGTTAATCAATTATTATAATATATTTACTTTCTAAATATTTTTATCCGTCCATGAGCACAGAAAAATTACCTAGTATATGATATATTAGCCTCTAACCTTCATCATCTTTGAAATCTTATGAAAGTGAGAGATTGCCTATTATAATTGAGTAATAACTTAAAATAAACCTAAAAAAATTGTAACCAGAATAGATTCCAAGGAAAAATAATTAAAATAAACTTTATTAAAGAGTGTAAATATACATTTATACCCCTTGGATCAGAAAAAGAAAAACATAGGTCATTAGCTCAATTGGAAAAGATCCCGACCATTGTGTCAGAGGTTCCCAGTTCGAGTGACAGCTGAGACGAAACCAATATTACGTGAATGGTTTCGGGCCTTGGCGGATTAAGGTTTCGGCCCGAACCTCCTAGTAATTCAAAAAAAAATTTAGACCTAGAGTTTAGGGTTATGGTTTAGGATTGTGAGATGAAGTTTTGGAAGTAAGATTTAAAATTAATATATATATTAAAAAATTTTAAAAAAAAATTATTTTAGTTATTTTTTTAAAAAATTTATTTTTGTGACAAAAACTTATAAAAGTTCATTTAAGAGATTTGTCCATTATAATTTCCATAGGTA